>JACEIK010005187.1:16020-40184 GCA_018107945.1 Datura stramonium
CGTTGGACCCAGTCCGACCTGGTTCCACACCGTTAATACACTGACTGGACCGTACAAGGAGAAAAAACTGGTAGACCCGACTCCAGTCAATCGGGTCCCGGACCCGGTCCGTTTACGAAAAAAATCGGACCGGTAGTTTCGATTCCGGTCCGCTGCCACCCTTACCTCTCAGTTTCTCATGTTCTACCTCCTTAGCCTATACTTCTTTCTAAGCTCCTATCCATAATAAAGTCTGAGTCTGACAACACACTTTTCTTCACTTTCAGTCCTAGCTTGGCTACACTTCTAGCAACCCGGAGTTATCCACTAAGAACATTACTTCCCCCTAAACAAGGAAGTCACACAAGTTCCAGCTCTAATGAAGAAGCCACTAGTCATACCATACTATGGTCTTCCTGTACATCACCACCTCATTCAAGCCTATCACTTATGTTATCCGATAAATCCTTGTAGCTAATGCTATTTAAGAATTCCCCTATCTTCCAGGCTTGGCTAATAATTGCGTTTCATGAACTTTTGCATACCTGGCACCTATGGAATGAATAGGGAGTTATCCTGAATATACATGTTGTAACCATCATTTCCATCATAGGAAAACATTCGTAGAGCTTAGGGTAAGGAAATCGTGAGCACGAATTGTTCAAGAAATCTAAGTTGGCATATACCTAATATAACATGATCTTATGAGCCGCTAAGGAAACTCTTAAGGACTGAGTTCATAGAGCTGAGCATGTTGAGAGACATGAGTTTACATACATAATGAGGGTAATGACATGAAGCTGAGATTTATGGAATCATGGAATAAGACTAGAATCACCGAATAAGACCGGAATCACCATCTGAAGTGGTTACTTCTCATTCTATGAATCTGAGTACAAATGCACATAAGGAGTACTTGGAACTTAGACATGGGTATAACATGTTCATATACAACATAAGTAGAGTATCATATTGACTAAAGTACAAGAAGAAACCTAAATAAGCATGGATCGATCTCCTGTAATTACTGATCCTGGACCTTCACACTTGGAACTCAAAACTTGACCTGGTCCTTCACCTTATAATCTCCCCGTTAGCTTAAAGGTCATCATTCTAAGGATTAAACCCCTTCTTAGGGGTAGGCTAAAATCACTTACTCTTGACTTCCCATTCTCCTCTAAGGCTATCACTAAAGGCTTCATACTTCTTCTGTCGTACTCCTCCACTTTTCCGGTTCCTTACTTCAAGTTCACGGATTCGTCTGCTTTAGCTTCTCTTGACTCCTGCAGGAAGAAACAGTTTGAGAGCACCTCTTATTCCTCTGACTGGAGTTATGCTTTGGAGCACGTGAATGCACAAGTTAGGAGGAAGTCTTTATAGAGTTAAACTCAATAGCACGAACTAGAGTATGAAAAAAAGAAAGTTTCCTAAAATGTCTTGTAGCCTCTTCCTATAAGTGTGGTGCCTTTCACACCCATGAGAAAGACTCTACTTAACGTAGCTTTTAGAAACCCTAGGACACTCTAAACCTAATGCTCTGATACCAAGTTTGTCACGACTCGAGCTGGAACCCCGGATCGAGACACGGGACCTAGAACCACGAATGGTTCCAAGCTAACCCATGGAACATACATAGCATGACTTAATATCATAAACAAACGGAAATTAAACTATAAGCTTGGATAAGTTGAAGTCTACATAACATAAAGTGTAAGTAAAACGACAATATCACAATGCTGAGTCGCAAAGCTAAATATACTAACTCTATGTCTGAAAGACTCTACTGACTGATGAGCTGCTGGGACAAGCTCCCAGTTAACTCCAAAGTCTGAAACTAAAACGAAGTAAAAGAACTAAAAATGAAGTAAGTAACTCTAGGCCTCAAAAGATGAGGACTCACCCCTGCTAATTGATCAAGTCTGGAATATTTCTAATTGCGGGCTGAGTCTGAGTACCTGGATCAATCCAAAACATATCATAAATTGATATTGTTAGCCTTGGCTAAATCATAATAAACATACTTAACTTGCATGGGCTTTCCCCAAATCATAAAATCATGCATACTTGAAATAGACTTTGATAACACTCAAAATCACAACCCTATAGAAGTATGAAGCGGACATTGTTAATAAGGAACCCAACTAGGTTGGGGTCGATCCCACAGGGAATAAGGTCAAGATATAGAATAACTCTAGTATTTAATCTTTTAAGTATGTTATTTCCAAAAGGGGGGGGGNATAAAAGAAAATATATAACAATTTTGAGATTTGATTGTTGTTTATCAAATTAATGCAAATAACTAGGAAAGTGTTCCCCATGGATTTATAACTACTTCGAGTTTTACACTCGTGATCTTTCCCAATGTTTACTTGTAGAACTGATAACTAGAGTTTATCCAAACGACTGGTTCGTCCCTATTGGATAACTATACTAAATCACCAGATTAGGTCTCATGAGTGATTTCACTTCAAATGTTATCAATTTTTTCCAAATTAACTATTATGCGACCACAACTTAAGTCATACAATGACCCATAAAGATCAAAGCTTTGTTGTAATTCTTTTTTCATAATCTCTACTTCTCTAGGTTCAAGCAAGTAAAGAATTCAGGCAAGTTCTAACGCTGGCGCTTCTTTAAGAAACATTAAAGACAAAGAGAACACAATACAAGCATTAGCATTGGTTAGATCACTTTGTGCAAACCCTAATTTGTTAATTCACCATGGTTCCCACAACCCTAGTTGTGGAGATTTTAGCCTCTCATGATTGTAAGAGAATTCATAGACAAAAATATAATTTAGAACTTATGAAGATGATTGGAAGAAAACCCACTTGATCATTGCAAAAATTAATGAAGAACAATTCAAGAACAATGGAAGAATCAAAGCAAGAAATCTCCCAAAAGTTGCTCTCAATAATCCCAAAAATCAAAAACCTTTCTCAAAAATTGTATTATGTTCTCCTCTTACAAAAATAACCTAGAAAAATATTTATATAAATAATTAGAAATATTTCTTAAATTGATAGGGAAACTACTTAAATTGTCGTCGACTTCACATATGACCCGTACCATGATTGTACAAGTCGTGCCTTCACTCGTACATAGGATGGCTCTTCTAATTTTGATTAAGTGTTGAAAGCTGGTACGACTCGTATCATAAAACTACGAGTCATACTGTCTTATCGTGGTTTGAACCTGAAACTTCTGGCATTCTTTGACTATTTCCACGAGTGACTTGGTATGGCTCGTACCTTGATCCTATGACTCGTGACTTCTGGTCGTACCTTGAGTTCTGCCTTTCTTCGATTCTTCTTAACTTCACCATGGCTCCTTGGTACGAGTTTTAGGTAGATAACGCGACTTGTAGTTGCTACCCATACTAGGAGATTGACTTAGTGCAATTTCTTCTGAACTTTATCATGACTGCCTTAGTATGGATTGTACCAGGATGGTATGGCTCGTACCAAGAGTCGTACTTTAACTCCTTGGTTCAACACATCTTTTGGACTTTTCCATGATTCTCAGTACGGCTTGTACTGTGATCTGTACTTGGCCCTTTTTCTGCATTTTCCCACTGTTTTTGCACATTTCAACTCCAACACTTAATTTTTCTGAAAACAAAGTAAAGTGCATCATATCTATATAAACATATCTTAGTCCATGCTTATTTCCTCAGTTTTAAGTGTCGAAAGTGTTGTAAACCCACAGAACATCAGACTTCATAATTCAAAATCATGGAATCATAAGTTGAGAGTTCATAAACATTCATGTATTCTAGACATCTCATCATTCTTGAAATCATGGATCATAAGCTTGAATTTTTATAAAAACTTGCATTATAATCAAATTGAGGATAAATATACCCATTAGACTTAAAACATACTTTAGAACATGAGGGGATTAGACCCATAAACATAACATAGATAATTTCATAAAATTGGGTTAAAACCGTAAAAGTTCTTAAAATCATACTTAAAACTTGGAATTCATAGATTCATGAGGGATTTGATGAGGGACATGCAATCATAATCATTGAAACATAAATTAAATCATGAAGAAACTAATTTCATAGAAGAACATGAAAGAATTCATCCACAAGAAGCTTAACCCTAGAATTTCGAAAATTAGGGCATGAGGGGTAAGAATTATGAATACAACTTGAAAAGGGCATGAGGGTGGAAGAAACCCCTCACTCATAGCCCTACATACCTAGGTTGATGATCCCTTGATTTTTCTTGAAGAGAAAAAGAATATTTGAAGAGGTTTGAAGAAGAACCCTAGTTCTTGAGAGAAAATCCAACTATCGATCTTTTGGAGAGGGTGAGGATTTAAGCTAGGTTAATCCCTTTAAACTGACCTTAAGGAAGTCCAAAACGACATCATTTAGGAGTTAAAAGTATAGGAGTTTACCAAAATTCCCCAAAACTACTGAATTAAAACCTAAAACTGGCAGTTACAACGACAAACAACACGGGCCATTGTTTGATAGGACGACCGTACTGAGGGTCGTCCAATGCCTATTGCTGTTTCACTAAATTGCTCATAACTTTTTACTCCGAACTCCGATTAACGCAAGGTCAGATGCGTTGGAAAGAAGACTCCGAGGAATTCAATTTTATGTGTTGAATCACCCGAAAAAACTTTGTAAAATGGGAGTTGTGGTCATTTGAAGTTGACTCTTGTAAGAACTTATACGAAAACTTAATCGGTAAGAAGACTCTCAACTCAACTTTGTGCTAGAGGTTCTTTATAACCTTAATTTGCATCTAATGCACTTATTACACTTATAAATTGATATTAACACCTTGTTTTCATAAATTCATCGGGCTCGGATCTATCCACATACCTAGAACATTTCCAACTTAGCCCAAAATTTCCAAAAAACTAGCAGAACCAACGACCCATACAATGGGTCGTGGTACCAAACAACGAAACACTAGTCCATCCATTGTTTCCCCATTATTCCTCCAACATTCTTTTAATCTGCTTCAACGACCACAAATGATGACCTGCTTAATCAAACCACGGTTCGTACAATCCCCTCATGGGTTCTGGAAAAATTTCTGACAGCTCTCTGGACATCAAACAATGAGCACATCCAATGACCCGTTGGACCCTAGAACAAACCGTACCGAGGTTCACTGTTTGGTTATAGTGTTGTTTTCTTGTTATTTTCTGTTGTAAGCTTTGGGTCTATCCTAAGGAACTTTTGGGATGTTACAGGCCCTCATCATCCGTACCATATGTGAAGCATGGCTAGACAGGGAATTAAACCCGAGGCTGTAATCATGCACACTCATCCTGCCCTGCTGCAAATGTAAGAAATGCTCAGCCCGAGCCTCTCGAAGCTTTTATAGAAAGTACTAATTTGGAAAGACCTTTAAAAACTCTTCCCACTCAATCAGAGGGGCATTGACTTCCCTAGATCGAGCCCAAGCCTCATACCATAAAATAGCTATGTCACATAGCCGAAATGTTGCAAACTCCACTCCCTCTGTAACTGTAACTTGCATCACCAGCAATACCCTATAGGTTTGATCAATAAAATCCTGAGGGTCTTCGCTGGGATTAGAGCCAATGAAAGCTGAAGGACTCAAAACTCAGAAACTTGCGAGCTCTAGAACTCTCAGATGCATGTCCGCTTGGTCTTTTTTCTACCTCCAACTGCCGCTCTTGACTAGCAGCTATACGGGCTATTAATTGAATAGCTCCCTCAATGCCCCGTCCCTCTAGGACTGCAGGAGGTGCAATAAGCGGGAGAGGGATAACTTTATCATCCTCAGGTACCTTTGGGGATGGCGGAGCTGGATGTTTGTCCGCAACGGCTCAAGCTGGTGTTGGAGAGGGGTTGTAGCACCTAAAGCAGGAGACTCAGTCTAAGCCTCTAACCTATCTCCCCGATCATCAACAGGGCAATTAGTAGCCTCTCAGCTGCAGTGCTGGTCAAATGCGTAGCCATCTTCCTTGTCACCGACATACTCTAAAACATAAGCATGATTTAAACATTAGGAAACCTTATGACTTAATTATATATCACGAACTATTAGTCAAAGAAGTGAAAACAACTCCTAAATGTCCTATAGCCTCTTGATTATAAGTATGGTGTATAAAATATCCATAAGCAAGACTCTACTAAAGACAACTTTGTGGATTCCCTGGGACACGACCTCGCTCTAATACCAAGTTTGTCATGTTTCAAACTAGGGGAGTGTGCGACTAGCTTTCGATACCTGACTGACCAAAAAAGTTGGCTATATAACGTCCGTAATTGTAACACTTAGGCCAACTCCACCTGTCACAGTCAGTTATAGCTTAGAAATGGATCGACTAGGTCTTGACGTACACAATATAAGATAAAATGTTGATAAGACCACAATAAAAACTGATAAGCTATGGAAGGCCAGCAATACCACATACTGAACTGAAACCATACAACTAGTCCATAGAAGCCTCTAAAAGAGTAACAAACTAATTGCACGGGACAAGCTCCGCGCCTACCTATATTGAACAACACAAAAACTCAAAAGAAAACAACACCTCAACTCCTGAGAAAAGGGGAGCATACCAACTCTTTACTGAAGAGCAACTCTTTCCGTAGGTTATTTCAGTTTCTATTGTGGCTTTATCGACATTTTATCTTATATTGTGTATGTTGAGACCTGGTCGGTCCATTTCTGAGCTATAGCTGATTGTGACAAGTGGCCTAGTTGGCCTAGTATTACAGTTATAGAAGTTATATGATCGGCTTTCCGGTCAGTCAAGTATAGGAAGCTAGTCACACCCTCCCCCAACTTTGGGGCGTGACATTTTAGGATTTTTATTTTCTTTATTCTTCCTTCAGTGTTTTAACTTACTCCAAAGTTATGCATCATTTTTTTATTGCCTTCTGTGTATCTAAAACTTTGTGTCATTTTGGGTAATAAAACTTTATGAAATTGTTAAAATATTAATTATTAACTTTTTTTCTTAGTGAGAAATTAATAGAGCTGTCAATATGGGCTAGGCCCGGTGAGCCGACCCAATCCAACTCGTAATTTGATAGGTTTGAGCTATGATTTTTGGAGTCTAATTAAGAATGAGGTTTTTAGATCGGCTCGAATAAGCCAACTGGCCTATGGAGCTTGAGTGAAGTGGGTTGGGTCGGCCTGTGGGCCAAATAAAAAATTAATTAAAAATAAAATATTACAAAAAATAACCAAAGAATTCCAAGCTTAAAATCTTCTTAAACCGTTATTTTAATGGGTGGAATATTGTCATTTGATTTTGTATTTTAGTGTGATCTACTGGAAAAAAAGTGGTCATGTTTCTATTTAGCTAGTTGTATTGTTACTCATTGACTATTTAGTTTGCTTGTTAATATCTCTATTTTGTTCGAGTGCTATCATGTCAAAAATGATTCAGTTTAACAGAAATTTTATTAAAAAAATCATTTCTTGTATGGTTGTATCCAAGAATATTTGTATAAACTGACAATGATTTTAGATTGAAGTCATACAACTAAATCTTTATTTGAAGCTAAACTTTATAACTATTATTAGGATTATTTTGTTGGTAGACTTGGGACTTGATTAACAAATAGTATCTTGTAAATATTTATGTTCAACATCTTTAAATTATAATTTAAAACTATATTCTTTAAAAAAGTGGGCTGGCCCGGCACAGCCCGCAACCACGTAGTAATGAATTGAGCTTGTTGTTTTATAACCAATCAAAATGATGACCCAACCCGACCTAACCCGTCAAATTTCAAAATTTATATGGGCTTAACCCAAATGAGTTAGGATGACCCATATTAAGAGCTCTGCAAATTAACATAAAATCTATTTATTTTGTAACATTTATTGTCAAATAAATACACGAAAACTAGTTTAATATAATTTAGCTAGAGGCACTAGTGCAACGCAGTAAAAAGTAGTTAAAAAGAAAGTTGGTTGAGTTGGAAGAAAAGAAGAGCTATAATAATCCGACAGAATTTCCCAAAAAAGACCAATTGACACATCAAATAGAAAGGGCACCGTAACGCTGGCTAGTTGCCAGTTGCCACCCTCATCTCGGCGGCGGCGACCTCTCATTTTAAGTAATCGGAGACACATAGTTCTTATCTTCATCAACTACTGAGCTTGGCTCTCATCTATTCTATAAGATAAAAATGCAGGGTAGTATCTATTCTAGGTGTTTTAGGGCTG
The DNA here is from genome assembly GCA_018107945.1 of Datura stramonium. NCBI lineage: Eukaryota > Viridiplantae > Streptophyta > Magnoliopsida > Solanales > Solanaceae > Datura > Datura stramonium. Next base: position 24,186 of record JACEIK010005187.1, read on the forward strand.
GGGAGTTCTTGTTCCACAAAGCAGAAACCATGATTTTGAATTACATCCCTTCTCGCCCTTTACATTCACAAGCACTAAAACCCACAAGTTATCTTAATCATGGCTTTGACATTCATCTATATCGCATCCCTACAACACATATTTCAACTAATAAAAGAAACCCATGGGATCCTTCAAGAACCACTTCTACTGGGTTCAGACAAACCAAGGCATTCGTTTCCCATTTCCCTGCTAAAACCCCTAAAGATCCTGTAAGCTTTTATGTAATGTAATTTCTAGTTTTGAAACTGGCTTGTTTTTGTGTTCCTCATTGAGTATTTTTGGTTAAAAGGATGGGATGTCAAATGGGTATGCCATGTTTTCAACATCTTCAAGTGATCATGGTGGTGCAAAAAAGCGTGTCCTGAAGAAGGAAGAAACTGAGCCTGCAGCGAAAGATGATCAAATATCTGATGCTAGAATCATAAGCACTCTCGCTAAATACTTGTGGATGAAGGATAACTTTGAGTTCCGGTTTCGGGTCATTGCTGCCTTGAGTTTACTAGTTGGTGCAAAGGTGGTTCTCTTGTAGTTGCTTTATTTATTTATTTACTCTATTATGGTAGTGCTTGATTCAACTTGAGTACGGATATTTCATTGGTTCTCCCACCAGCATAGGGATCCTTTAACTCTGCCGCCCGGGGACGCCAACCTCCAGTGTCACCAAGGCTTAGGCAGGTTCTGGGGTTCGGACCTTGGGAACCGAGGTTTTTGCTGTAGCTTCAATCACTAGGCCGCCTATTAGAGTTGGTTGTTTTACTAATTTGTCCAAGGGAAATGCGCACTATGTGGATATTGTTGCGAAACTTCATTATTTGTAAAAGGGAGTCGAATATTGATATTTCTGCTGATTAATTATTGCAAAGCAGTGACCTTTTGTGCATTTCATGCAACAGGTTGTGAATGTTCAAGTGCCATTCTTGTTTAAGCTTGCTGTTGATTGGTTGACAACAGCAACTGGCAAAACTAGTGCTCTTGCGGAGTTTACTACTGCCAATTCTACTGCTTTGGCTCTTTTTGTAAGTCCTGCTGCGGTTCTGATTGGGTATGGTATTGCACGATCAGGGGCATCCGCTTTCAACGGTACTTCACACCTATGAAGTAATTGCTTGTGCTTGTCTTGAGATTCAGAGTTATTAGTTTTTGTTCTTCCTTTCATTAAAAGATATCATTTTCATGCATAAATGGAAGATAGATATTTATTTCCTTTTCCTCATCAGCAAATGCTTTACTTTTCTGCTCTCTTTTTATTTTTCTAAATGCCTTCATCTTTCTATCGTGTTGCAGAATTGCGAACTGCAATTTTCTCAAAGGTGGCGCTTCGTACTATCCGGTCAGTTTCACGGAAGGTACAGAGCAGAGTTTGTTTGCCAGCTTATTTTCCTGTGTGTCTATTTAGATTAGTCATCACTGATAGGAATCCCAACATTTCTAGATTTTCTTAAGTAATTCTTGTAAACACGACAGAATTCAGATCGAATGGAGGGTAAATTTGTGGGGGTATTGACCTGAGATCCAAACTAATTGTAATGATGTCGCTTATTGGAAGATGGAGTCTACTAAGGTGCTTACACTTCGTTGTCTGTGTCTACAATGGGCTCTTGTCAGTAAACAACTATTATGATAGTATCTCATTCATTTGTCCAAAGTTAGGCTCGTTTGTTCTCAATTAAAAGGCGAATATTGGTCTCTGTCAGTCTGTTAGAGATCATCTTGGATGTTTGTGTTAAATTATGCAAGATAAATTGAGATGGGAAATTTGTCCCTGATCTTTTTCCTGTGTCTACAGCTTGAAAAATGTGGGCATTTCAAAGTGAGAAAATGGACTTAAGAAGATTTATATCTCTTCTACTTACGTATTAGATAAAGAAAAAGGAGGAAGATTTTCATCATTTTCGTGTATATTACTCTCCTCATACTCCAAGAGAAATATCCTTTCTTCTCCTACTATGTTTTGAAATATTCTGGGTAAGCTTAGAATTGAGCAGGTCTAGGGTCTCAGTGTCGCTAGTCCCTGTATAGTGTATACCCCTTGGTGTGTTGTTTAATACTCTGTCTCAAGTTGGACGTCTTGGCTTGATTTTGGAAGATAACAAGGAGAATATAACTGAGCACACTTCAAATCACTGACCCACCATTGACCACGTTGTCATCCATTTTCATTGTTTGAATAGTGCGTCACAGTTTGAATGTCTCCTCTGTTTTAGTTTCTTCTGAAATCCTGGTGACGTTGCAAATTTTTCAAAAGATGAATGCAAAGTAGGGGATCAGATGATTTCCATTCAAGTGTTGGAAGTAAGAAATTGATCTCCTTAGTTTGTTGTTGCTTCTTATGTGAGAACGAAAGAATTGTAGCAGACTAGTTAGCAGAAGTTTATAAAGGTGCAGTTGATGTGTTGAAGTGATAAATATTGCTTGTATGCACATTTGCCACTCTCTCCATTTAGGGTGTAGCTTCGATAATGAAGTTGAATAGAACTCTTCAAGTCTCCATTGCTTGCTGGACACTACTACTTTGAAAAAAAATTCTGCTTGTGATCATTAGTCCTTGTACAAACTCCAGATTGAGTTTAACTACTATATTAAAAAAATTGGTCTCCTTTGATGAGTGACCATCTAGTATGTGGAGCTAAATATTATGCTCATGTTCCATCTGACATCAGTAAATGTTGATAGTTCGCATATTCATTGCATTTATGCTTTGCATGAGTTATGATTGTTTTATGTCTTTTTACTGTACTTAATATTATGTTTTAATGTGCTGATGTACATAACAGGCGTTAATGTATGCAGGTCTTTTCGCACTTGCATGAACTTGACCTGCAATATCATCTTAGGTATTTCTTGAAACACCCTCTTCCTAACCTGATGATTATGCATATCCTATTTTAAAGTATAGCAGCTAATTATGTGCTTTTATTATGGCATTGCCTCAGAAATAGCATTTGCAGCATCTTTCTTCTTTCTCCCCTTCTCCTTTAAGTTCCCCATTCTCTCATCTGCCTCGTCTTTAAATAGGAGGAACAGCTGAATTGTTGGATCTTGAAAGTGATTAAAAGCTATCATACAGTATCTCTCTTGTTTCTGGAGAAAGATCCCGTTATTTCTGACTTCCGATGCTGCAAAAAGTTAACACCAGCCTATTGTTTATGTCTACACTTTGACTCTTATCTTTTAGAAGTAGAAATAATCATGTAGTCTTTTTTATGTTATTTATGTTGCGGCTGCAGAAACCCAGTTACCCAGAATATTATACCAAAGCAAATGCATCTGCACTTCATACAGGATTTTAACTTTCCACTGTAGAATCTATGGTGCCAACGATTGAATAGTAAGGCCTAAAGCTGTGCCTGTTACCAAATCACATTCTAGCTTCAAAGAGACCAAAAAGTTCAGAAAGAAGAAAAGCAAATATATCATGACATAGATGTAGTTTTGTGTTCAACCAGCATTGGAAACAATATATTCTGAAGGCTATGCCTCAAAAAAACTCTCTTATAATGACTTACAGTAAGCACCTACATCCTTGAAAATTCCAAATTTCTCGAAGATTGAAGTCTGAGTGGATAACCAATGTGATCAGCCTTATCAGTCGATAGTGCGTTTCCTTCAAAGGTCTAGCTAAGTAAGCCATACCAGTTGGGTTATTATCCTGTGAACTTAGTTCTGTTTAGTTCTATGTTAAGTTCCATCTGTTTGTGGATTTGTTCTATATTGGTGTAGTCTTTCCTGACACACGGAATGTAGGTGAATGGGTATCATGTCACCAAAATGAGATGCTTATGACAACGACTGTCTATATCTTTTTTTTAAAAAAAATATTCCAGTGTTAAAATTTTATGCCATCAGTTGTGATATTGAGAAGGTGATTTGTAGAATGTGATAGAGTTGTTTTTATATTCTTCTTGCATTCTGCAGTCGAGAAACAGGTGGTCTTAATCGGATCATTGACCGGGGTAGCCGAGCTATCAATTTTATTCTTTCTTCAATGGTATTCAATGTTTTCCCGACGATATTAGAGGTATGTAGATTCATCTATTCCATCATTCAAAGGCAGCATTTTCTGATTAGAAGTTCCTAAGTTACTCATGTTGTTTTAAGTATTACTCCAACTATATATATTTGATAAGGTAAATTTTTTTATTAACAATTGAGGGAAACCCCGTATACAAGTCATATACCAAAAGGAGAGAACCTACATCAAAATATGGTTCTCAACAAAAGAGATACAACCTCTAAACAAATAGGGACCTCATAAGTACTCCAAAAAGAAACTAGAGACAAAATCCTACTTTGCATATTTATAAAATCTAGTTCCACCCCTTTAAAAGCCCTTCTATTCCTCTCTTTCCAAATGACCCACATGATTGCTAATGGGGTGACACACCATTCCCTTGAGCTTCTCTTCCCCCTTCTAAGGGTCGAACTTTCTGAAGCTTCCTTCATTGTACCCGGCATCACCCATTGCATCCCAAACAATTAAGGGTCACCCTCTATAATCGACTAGCCACCTTACAATGCAAAAGAAGGTGATCGACATTTCCGCCTTCAGTCTTACACATAAAGCACACCAACTAACATAGGTAATCCTCCCCTTTTTCAAATTCTCCGCTATTAAGATCTCACTCCTAGCCACTAACCATACAAAAAAAGCTAACCTTCTTTGGAGCTCTTGGGATCCAAATGGAGTCATGGGAAAAGAACATTCCTCTCTCAAAGTAGCCTCTTATAAAAAGAACTAATGTTGAATAAACCGTCACCACTCTCCTGCCAACCTCATACATCCGATGAGTTGCTTGGTGTGTCAAGCCCATACAACAACTCAATCAAATTGTGGAATTCTTCCCTTCCCCAATCCTGCAGGTTCCTTGTGAATCTTAAGTCCCGATGGAACACACCCTTATAAGACTTACAAATTTGTTGGATTGTCATCTCTCTTTGGCATGAAGGTGATATAAATTAGGGAAGGCTTCCTTCAACTCGATTTCCCTGCACCATTTATGTGCCTAATAACTAATCCCGCTTCCGTTCCCAACCAAAATATGTCCTCAAAAATCCTCCCACCCTTCATGATACTCCTCCACAAACCACACCCAAACGAAATTACAATGTTCCTAGTTCTCCAGCCACCATCCACCATACCATATTTTTCCGCTATCACCCCTCTCTAAACAACATTCTCTTCCACCCCATATCTCCAGATCCACTTCCCTAACAGAGCTTTATTGAACACCTTGAGATCCTTTACTCCAAGTCCTCCTCATTTCTTCGGAGACGTGACAGCTCTCCAATTCAATCTCGACGGAGATTAGCTTGAGCTTTGATGAGTGAATCTTCCTAATGCCTTCCGCTGAGTCCCAAAGAAAGTTGAAGTCTTTCCAACCTTTCAGACATGTTGCCAAGAGCCTGTAGAAGTGACATGAAGTATGTAGGAATGCCAGAAAGAGGGCTTTTGATCAGAACTTATTTACCCCCTCTTGACAAGTACCTCATTTGCCAACTATATTAACATGAACCTTTTCAGATATCAATGGTATCAGGTATACTTGCATACAAGTTTGGAGCACCTTTTGCATGGATCACTTCACTGTCAGTGGCTGCATATATTGCTTTCACCTTGAGTATTACCCAGGTTTTGTACTTGCTAAACCCATCATAAGTTAGTGGCTTATTTTTATTATTCTGGCTTTAAAAAAGTGCTTTTAAGAACTTTTTTGTTTTACTCAAACACTACAAAAGTGCTTTAAAAGTTATTTTGGCTTAAAAGCCCCTAAAATAAGCCAATCCAAACAGGCTCTTAGTGAGTCCAGCTTCAAGTATCTTTTTTCCAAAGCTTCCTGTTCATTTTGTATCTTACAGTGGCGAACTAAGTTCAGGAAGGAGATGAATAAAGCTGATAATGATGCAAGCACACGAGCAATAGATTCTCTTATCAATTATGAGGTAAGCTTGTGTTTCTATGTACCATGATTAGCTTATTTATCTATTTTCTGATGTGCAATACACTTGATTGTGTTGGCAATTTTCATTTTTTTCAGACTGTTAAGTACTTTAACAATGAGGTCTATGAAGCTGAGAAGTACGATCACTTTTTAAGGAGTAAGTTGTATCGCCTTATGCTTTTTTCTTGTCATTTGTTAAACTCTTCCGCACTCTCATGATATGTTAAGTTTTGTATATGTTGTGTGAAATGAGATCAGATCAGCTGTGGTAACATTGATGAAATAACACAGTTTTTGGCCATTAGTTTTAAGTCTAATTTCAGGTGAAGTACAAGAGAAGTCATTGAACTTTATAATGATTAAAATTTCATGATAAAGAAAAACATAAATCATTGAACTTTATTAAGTTTCACAGAGTGGTGATACCATGTCTACATGGCTTCCCTTCAACAACTGTATCAAAAAATAGAAACACGGGTTCGCTTCACTGTAAGTGTACACTTTGCTCTGGAATCTAGCAATGAGGCAGAACAGAAGAATATGTTCTTTCTCCCAGTGGTTTTAAAACTATTATATATTCATTGGCGTATGGCTACATTGTTCCTCCCCATTTTCTTTTGTAGGAATAAGCAATCATGATATTATATNTCCCAGTGGTTTTAAAAATATATATATTCATTGGCGTATGGCTACATTGTTCCTCCCCATTTTCTTTTGTAGGAATAAGCAATCATGATATTATATTGTTGTCTCCAGGATATGAAGATGCTGCCTTAAAGACTACGTTAAGTTTCATTATAAAGAAAAACATGAATCATTGAACTTTATTAAGTTTCACAGAATGGTGATACCATGTCTACATGGCTTCCCTTCAACAAAACATGGGTTGGCTTCACTGTATCAAAATATAGAAACATGGGTTTGCTTCACTGTAAGTGTACACTTCGCTCTGGAATCTAGTGATGAGGCAGAACAGAAGAATATGTTCTTTCTCCCTGTGGTTTTAAAACTATTATATATTCATTGGCGTATGATATACAAAACTTTGAGGTTACTTTGTTCCTCCCCATTTTCTTTTGTAGGAATAAGCAATCATGATATTGTGATGTTGTCTCCAGGATATGAAGATGCTGCCTTAAAGACACAACGTAGTCTTGCAATCTTAAACTTTGGGCAAAATGCAACATTCAGCATAGCTCTCTCAGCTGCTATGGTTTTATGTTCTAATGGGATTATGAATGGTGTCATGACTGTTGGTGACTTGGTAGAACTTTTTCTCTAATTACCTTAACCGAGTGATTATTATTTCTGCAGTGCTCACTCTAATAAGAAACATTACTATTTTGATAGGTCATGGTAAATGGGCTGCTGTTCCAGCTATCGCTTCCGCTGAATTTCCTTGGTAGCGTATATCGTGAGACTGTCCAAAGTTTAGTGGACATGAAATCAATGTTTCAGTTACTAGAGGTATCAGCCAGCTCCTTGATATCATTGCTGTTTTGTTTCATTTGCTAAATACATTTGTGCTATGCGTACGATTATAGAGGGCGCAATTAGCCATGTTATTGAGCTTTGGAGCAGAAACATAATCTGCAGATGTTGTAAGATTTGTGGTATCATATGATGCCTCTGGAATCTTGCTTCCTGAGTTCATGATGAGATATTATACCTCAATATTGTGTCTCTAGGAGTCTGGCTGCTTTATTTCCGAAGCTTAAAATAATCGTATATACAAGCATTATAATAATATATTTACCCAGTCAGGATAGGATATAATGATGATAAAGTTGGTTCTTTTCTGGAATAGTCACTTCTTTCATTCTTGTCTGCTGTGGTACTGAGCACTCTTCTCTTTATTTAGTCCGCTCTTGCTGTGATACATCCTGTCTCTCTCTCTCGTGTCTTTCTTTGCTGACATAAATATTCTGCTCAAACCCAAGTAGCTGGAAATGTTGAAAATGCATGCTCTATTGAGGCCTAATCTAATTTCCTCACATCTTCTGCTCTCTTTTAGAATTAAATGGAAGTTGTTATAAAATAAAGTTATCTTCCCCAAAATGAATTAAGTTTCACAATTACTGATTGAAGTGATAAAATGATGATGTATTCTGAGGGGATTATTATGTTGTGAATTATTTTATGTTCCCACTTGTGATGTATTAGGATTATTTTCAGCTTCTTTAGGAAGCAATGGGTGGTCAATAGAAAAAGGTAAACTAATGCCCTTCTTTTGTGTTGTCCATTATCCTGTTCAGTATTCTTTTTGATAAATCAAGAGAAATTTCATTAATGTGCACCAATATGATGCCACAGGCTCCTTGGTACAAGTATTAAACATTTAGTTTCCAAACATCTAGCCACGTATCTCTTTATCTGTTGCAGCATTTATATCACTCTGATAGCAGACCTTGATGATACAGAGATGTGATTTGGCTGGCTACGAATACATTTGCTCAATCTGCCATGGCATGTCCTTGCAAAATTGAACTATCATTATTCATGTCATAAATAAAAAGAATGACCACCAGAAATACATCAGATACTCATTGAGGAACCATTTTTTTTATATGGAATAAGTTCATGTATATGATAGTGATGCATTACGTGCATGTTTTGGACCATTTGGCTGGAAAGAAATAAGAGATGTTTTGAGAATCATAGAGTAATATAGCTTTTCTAAAGAGTAGATGTATTCAAAATTTGTACTTTTGGTGTAAGGGAAACATTTTTTGACAAGAAAAAGGAAAGGTTTCCCTTAGATCAGTTCGTGGATTTCATAGGTATTTTGGTTCTGTAACTGTTACAGCTTTGCTGTAACCTGTTTTTCTTTAAGTACCTCCTTGGTGCTCCTTTAATGAACTCTATTTACCTTGTCAAAGAGAAAACCTTACGTGCATGTTCTATGTGTCTTGTTGCATATATTTAAATGTTTTGAGCAGATCTGTGAATAACATATACAGGAAAGAGCTCAAATCAGAGATGCAGCTGATGCGAAATCTCTTGAGTTAAGTGGGGGTAGCATTCAATTTGAGAATGTTCACTTCAGGTGCACATCAAATTCTTTGTTCTTTTGGTATTTTCCGAATGAATTATGGTGTATTAGATAGTTATAGTTTTCCTTAAAGCATATGTTTTTATGCAGTCATCGTTTGTATAAATTAAATGTATATCTAGATAGGTAGACATGCATTAGCAAACATTCTGGTGTGGTGATAGAAGTACATTATCAAACATTCTAGTTGGTGATCTATGATGTACTTTAACAAGGTATAATCCCTAAAGAAAATTGAATGTTTAATCCCTATCAGGGTTAGACTGGTGACTTAGTTGAACTATGAGTCGTTTCATCAATTTAGCCCTGCAATGATACTATCGCATGGTGCTTTGAGCATTCTTTCTTGTTGATCACTGCAATTTGTAATTGAGGTTACTTGTGATTGGATTTATTCTTAATTAGCATATTTACGATATAATTCATCTGATGTTTTTTTTTTTTTGAAAAAAATTGATAACTTTGTATATATGATAACTGGAAACATAATAGTACAATGGTTGCACTATCTCCCTATTTACAAACAGTATTTCCAAAAACCTATGATCCTATATCTATAATGATTCTAGAACATCAATAATAGAGACGGGATCATTGTCTATATCTGATTACACCAAAAACACAGAATTAAGATGCAATTCAACTTAATCTGCTATATACCATTCTCTATATTTTCAAACACCTAGAGTTTCTTTCTTTCCATGTAGTCCACCAATTGCTAGCAGGAATGATTCTCCATCTTTATCTACTCTTGTCCTGGCATCCAACTTCTTCCCAACTTTGTAGAGCCTGTGTTGTCTTCTCCTAAGTTGCTCGGACTCTTCACTTTCTTTGCCGCACCCGTGTCCACACGACGTGGGTGTGGGATCCGTACCCGATCTGGTCAATCGATTCAGGGTACTTTGACCAAAATCGACTGAGAAATTCCAAACAGATTCAATGATTTTTGTAATCAAAACAAAAGCTAAGGTGAAATTGAAGAAAATTGAATACCTTGTATATAAAAATTTCTATGTCATTCCTTTTTCTTTTTATCTCCTTCCCATATTCTTTTCTTAATCAATATTTTCTCCTCAAGTTTTCCACTTAATATCTCATAATCTAGGTTTTATAACTCAAATTTTAGATATTTGAATTATTTTTAGCCGAATCCCCCCACCTGTATCCATACTTGGATCCGTATCTCCAAATCTTAAAATTTAGACCATGAAGGATTTGACCTCGCACCCGTATCAGACACCCGCACCCGAGTCCAAGCAACTTAGATCTTCTCAGGCATGGACCATGAGATGTCTTTAAGATTTAGGAATAATCTCCATAGTTGTCCAGTGACCTTGCAGTGTAGGAATAGATGATTCATTGTTTCTGCTTCTCACCACAAAAGAAACACCTTGAGCATAAGGTGATGCCCCTCCTCATCAGATTGTCTTGTGCAAGCACTGCCTCTTTTGCTGGTAACCATACAAAGCATGCCACTTTGTGTGGAATTTTCTGTTTCCAAATGTTCTTCCATGGCCAATTATGTTGTTGATTTAACTGGTTCACCCTCCTATAGGCTTTGCTCACCTTGAAGGTTCCCTTCTCACTGTCCTTCCACCCAGTGTTTTGGAAAGTGAGAAGCGGAAAAAGGCAACGAGGGTTTGCATTGCAGAAGAGAGAAACGTGAAGGCGAAGCGAAGCGCACACTTTCAACTAAAGCGGATTTTAATACAAATAATAAATATTAAATTTGCATGGATAAATAACCGAGAACTCAATAATAATAGCACATTAAACAAATCTTTCATCTCTTAAATTGCAAAGTAAATAATAGATACTCACTAGAATAAAAAGCTACATATTTTCACTACAAATACAAAAAAATTTGAATATTTGTAAGCGCAAGCAGGGAAAGTTAAAAGAAAAAATTAACAAAACAAAGAAGAAAAATGGACAACAAAAAAGCTACAGGAAACTAACCACGGAGAAGAGAAGAGAAAAAAGTTGAAAAGAGAACGGGAGAGGAATAGAAAACATAGGGAAAAAATCAAAATAAGAGGAGAAAATGAGTAGAAAATAGAGGAGAAAAGAAAATAGAAAAAAATCAAAAAGAGGAGAAGAGGAGAAGAGAAAATTGAAGAAAAGGAGAGAAAAGAGAAGAACTAAACTTGAAACAATAGAATTGGAGAAGAAGAGTAGCAGCAGGAAGAACCAAAGAAGATGTGCAAGTCTCTTGCAACTTTTAAAAGATCTAAAAATCTCGCTTTTTCGTAAAACCGATGCTTCACGCTCTCCTCACTTCTTGCTTCTTCTGTTGAAGCGAGCACTTTTTTCACCTCACCTCGCTTTAATGCCCTAAAGCGCTTGACCCTTGCCTTTCCTCGCTTCACGCTTTAAGCGCTGAAGCAAGCGATTTTAACAACACTGGTTCCACCATAGCCTATTCTCTTCCTTGTGCCTTCCTTTGTGTTGATTTAGTACACAGACGAATTCTGTCACTCTTTGAACTTCCCAACCATTAGCTTGTCTTCTGAATGTGATATTCCAACCCTTGGGGTCCTCATTTCTGCTATAGTGCTACGTTGATGTTGAACTAAGCTCGGAATATCTAGGAACAGTGACTCCATGATACCTGCCTCATGACAATCATCTTTCCAGAAGCTAGCTTTTTCCCCATTGTGTACTATGATCTGGGTATAACTCTTTAGTTCATTCCACAACACTCTAATTATCTCCATAAGTTCACACCATATGGTGTAGTAATTTCCTTGGTCATCCATTTGTGTTCCTCTTCATATTTAGCTTGTATAACCTTACCCCATAAAGGTTGCTTGTCATTAGCATACTTCCGCAGTCATTTCATTCTAAGAGCTTTGCTTTGATTTTTTAGATTTTTAATCCCCAGATGCCCTCTGTTTGCCCACAATCAGGGACTTCCATTTGAACAGGGGATATCCTTTCCTTTCTTTATTCCCTTGCCAGAAGAGCTTCCTTCTTATTTTATCCAATCTATTGCTTATTTCTTTTGGGATAGGGAACAGAGATATCATATATGTTGGTAAAGCATTGAGCACTGAATTTATCAATGTAGTCTGCCTCCTAATTATAGGTATTGTCTTTTCTATGTGGTCAATTTCTTTTCACATTTCTCAAGCACACTGTTCCAGATTTCACTGGACTTTGAATTAGCTCGTATAGGCATCCCTAGGTATGTGGTTGGTAGTGCTCCTATCTCACCTCCTAGGATAGAGCTCAGAGCCTCCGTGTTAGCTACTTCATTTATAGGATACAGAAAGCTTTTCCTCCCATTGTTGTGTAATTTAGAGATCCCTTCAAATAGTACCAGAATAATTCTCAAATACTTGAGTTGTTCTTCTTCTGCTCCACAGAAAATGATCGTGTCATCTGCATATTGCAGATGTGTTACTTCCAAGCTTTCCTTCTCCTCTCTAGCTACATCAAAGCTCTGCAATATCCATGTGTGTTTGCTATCTAGATTATGTTGTTGAGTCCTCCCATTGCTAATAAGAAGAGTAAAGGTGACAAAGGGTCACCTTGTCTAAGTCTCTTTGAGCTCTAAAAAATCCTGCTGGTGCTCCATTGATCAAAACTGAGTAGCTTATCGGTGATTTGCAAAATTCTATCCAATGGATCCACTTCTGCCCAAAGCCTATCCTTTCCGATAGACCCAACAAATAACCCCAGATAACATGGTTATATGCTTTCTCTATGTCTAACTTGCAAAGGATTCATGGATTTTTATGTTTCATTCTAGCCCCCATTGCTTCATTGACTACTAGGACAACATCCATAATTTCTCTTCCTTGAATGAAATCCATTTGTTGTGAATCTACAAGCTTTGGCATCACCCCTTTCAATCTTTCTGTTAGTACTTTGGAGATGATTTTGTAGATGCTGCGTATTAAGCTGATTGGCCTAAAATCTCTTAACTCATTAGCACCTTTCTTCTTTGGGATAAGAGCAATAAATGTGGCATTAAAGCTCCTCTCAAACTTTTCCTGAGCAAAAAAATTGTGGAAAGCATTCATGATATCCTGTCTGACGAAATTCCAGTATTTTATGAATAATCCCATGGTAAAACCATCTGGCCCTGGCGCTTTATCCACTGCACACATCTTTAGGCACCTCAGTACTTCTTTTTCCTCAAACCTTTTTTGTAGCATCTCTTGTTCCTCCCTTGAAATTACTGGACAGTTGGGAATAGTACTAACATGTCTCTGATGCATTTCCTCTGTAAAGAATTTCTTACAATATTCAACTGTTGCTTCTTCAATTCTGTCTGTGTCCTGAGTAATTTCACCTTCGGCAATCAACTGTTCCAGGTTGTTATATCTCTTGTGAGCATTTGCAATTTTATGGTAGAATTTTATAATCCTGTTAGCCACTTTCAGCCACAGTGCCCTTGACCTTTGCCTCCAAAGCAATTTCTTCTCTTTTGATTAGCTCTTCATATTCTAATAGCAGTACTCCCTTGCATGCTGTCTCTTTTTCTATTAGCACTCTATTTGACAAAATTGTATCCATTGTTTTCAATTGTTCCAGTAGCCTTTTCCTTTGTGTGGCTAAATTCCTTTGTTCACATCTACTCCATTCCTTCAGTTTGCCCTTAAGAGCTTTCAGCTTGCAGGATAGTATGAAATCAGCTCTCCCAATGTAATTAAAATTGTTCCGCCATTCTCTGACTCTATCATTGAAGCCCACAGTGTTTAACCACCAGTTCTCAAATTTAAAATAGCTTATGGTTCTGTTCCAAGTCCCTCCTTGAAGTGCAATTGGAATGTGATATGAAGTTACTCTCTGTAGTGGAGTTAGTTCCAAATTGTTGAAACTATCATCCCATTCTTCTGATACCGGTATTTTGTCAATTCTTGAAGCTACTTCATGGTTATCTCCTTTAAATCATGTGTAGATTGCAATTTCCATTTGTAAGTTGATTAGGCTCATGTCTTCTGTGAAATCTGAAAATTCCTTCATGCCTCCTGTTCTTCTAGTACAACGCCTTTTTTCTGAGATGAATCTGTTAACATTGAGGTCTCCCTGCACAATCCATGGTCCTTCCATTAGCCCTCAGATAGCACTGACTTCCCCCCATACTAATCCCCTTTCTATGTAACAGTTTAGGGCATATATCCCAGTTATATGACGAGAAATTCTGCATAATAACTTCAAACTTGCAGGTTAATGTGTATGAACCTATTTCTAGGATCTTTCCTTTCCAAATTCTACTATCCCACATCATCATAATCCCTCCTCTGGTTCCACTAGCCTCCACACACGCAAATTTCACCCATTTGTCCCTTCATAATTGTTTCACCATCTGAGTTATGTCTCTTTCCAGTTTGATTCATGGAAACAATAAATATCTGCCTTCCATCCAATTACCATACTTTTGATTAGTCTCCTTTTATCTCTGCAATTCAGGCCCCTTACCTTCCATGAGATTAGTTTACACAGCATTATGCACTATGTAAACTGTTTCTCCCCTTGCTTCTTTCTCCTCCACTTTTAAATTTGACATCAAAAGCGACCAAACTGTTTAGTTCCTGTGCACCCCTGAACCTTGCCTTCTAATATGTTACTTAAGACACTGTTCATCTAGCCATTCTGCAGCCGTTGACCTGTAGTAATAATTCCAGAGCTTCTTGTTCGTGCCCCTAGAAGTCTGCCCCCAATAATTTGCCTAGTTTCAGCATATTCTGTTGTACCCAAGTGGATGTCTCTTTCTATTTATCCAGTATAGATAACTGTGGTTGAATGAGAAGAGGTTCTGCTTCTTCAGTCTCCTAACTTTCTATCGGAGAACTTGAGTTTTGGGCAACTATTTTGGTCCTCCCTGCTTCATCTCTTTCTTCATCCCCCCATTTCCTCTCCGGATCTGTCTTCTCGTTTAAATCTTCTATTGTGTTCTTTCTTCTTTCCTCAATTGAATTCATAAGTGCCGTTGCATATGACGACCTTTCTTCAGAACTTTGCATGTCTCCCTGGCAATTGTGTTGTGGGTTGTCATCTGCGGATAATTCATAAAGGTCTTCTATATTGTGGGCTTCTTCTTCCTCCCTTTCCAAGTTATTAAAAATGAGTTGGGCTGCATATCCAATGGCCCTTGTATCTAAATTTTCCACCGAGTCCTTTTTGGTTTGTTCCCCATAAGGGATTTCATTAAATCCCTTAGTGTGCTTCTCACATGCGAATGCCATGCAACCTATTCCCTCTGACGACTTTGTACTCTCCACGTGTTCTCTGACTATCAAATCCCTTATTTTAAGGGATTTTTGTACTGGAGTGTAGGGATTGGTCTGGTTTATCCGCTGGGTAAACCTTTGTACTGGATAAGCTTCTGGACCTTCTTCTCCGGCGACTTTGCTGATAATTGCCGGCACTCGACTCAACTCTCACTTTGCTCTCAACCCAGATAGGGAAGAAATACTTGATTCCATTCTAGGTAATCGAGACCTCTCTAGGCACGAATCTTCCGTCGTTCTCTGCTAGAATTCTCCCCCATTTCATATGATTTCTCAGTTTAGTTTCCTCCGTTGCCACGCAGCCCTCGCAGATCTCTCTTATTTCTTGAAATACTTTGTTCATCCATAAATTCAAAGGAATACCGAGAGCTCTGATCCATGTTACCTTTTCAATTGTTGCATTTAGGGTGCACCCTATTGTCGGGCACCACCGCTCCCGTTTAAAGTTGATTCCCTTGAACTGTCTGCTCAGCCATGCATCTGTTAGGGAACTCTTGAATAAAAATCTATCTTCATTCATTTCGTAGATATTTATCCCTAATGTATTTTTCCAGAGTGTTTGTTGACCACCTCCTTATGTCTGCAAGTGTGGGTTTCTCCTTAGTGTCTGCCTCTACCCAACCAATCAGACATCTTGTCAGCATACCTTCCTCTGTCGCACCTGCTTTTGCTACAATTTCAATATTTCCCTTCTTACTTTTGAATTCTGCATCCTGGATACTTC
>JACEIK010005187.1:40283-72208 GCA_018107945.1 Datura stramonium
GGTTTCAATCTTGAAGGCAATATCACACCAACCTGCATTCAATGCTAGTTCTGGAATAATAAGCACTGATCTTCCTTCCTTATTTAAAGTTAGAATGCTTATCTGCTCACCACATTTCCTAGTACAAAAATGAATTGCCTCTCTGTCTGTGTTTTTCCATCTCCTGACTATGTTTCTCTTGTCCCCAAATGCTTTGCATATCCATTCATCATCTTCCTGCTCATCTAGGATCTGCTCATTAGTCTGTGATTCCTTTCCTCCCATTCATACCAAACCGAGTTATTGGATGCCCATCTTGTGATGTCGAAGGACTTGAAGCCAGCATTGAAGTAGATCCTATTTTCCCCTATGTTTCTAATTGGCGAATTGTTACCGGAGTGAAGCCAGGGGATTTTGGGAAGCGTGTCTGGGAGCATTTTTTTGGCGTTGTTGGGAAACATTAAGCTGCTCAGTTTTCTTTATACAACAATTTATAATTCATCTGATATTTGCTTGTAGCTTCTTTTATGACACTTGTGCTTTTAGAGCAGTACCATCGTCAACATTTTCTAACATCCTCCCTAATTTTATGTCTCTATTTTGCATGCCTAGAGCTATTTTGGTTAGACAAGAGAAGATGCCGAGGTATTTCTTGTACGAAGAAGCCCTAATTTTATGTCTCTATTTTGCATGCCTAGAGCTATTTTGGTTAGACAAGAGAAGATGCCGAGGTATTTCTTGTACGAAGAAGTGATGGGGAAAGTAATTATATTTGGTAGATTGGAAGAGAATTTTGTTTCTGTTGACAGATATTAGGGATACATAGATTTTCTACTTCTTTTTGATAAGTAATAATGGTATCAATATAATGAGATAAGCTGTTACACGTGGTCGAGAATCTACACAAAAATCAATTTCTCTATAAAGACAACCCATTCATCTATACTGACTGGCATCTTGTGGGTGCTCCAAACGTGTGAAAGACACAAAAAATGAGCATAATTTGTACAAAGATATTCTTTGCTCGCTCATAAGTTGTCATGCTTCTCTCGGAAGAGTCCATATGAGTGTGAGTGGCAATTCATTCCATGGGCATCATCTTAACCGTAGCTAACATCAACCACGGCTTCGAACTTAGCTGATTCGCTACTTTATGCACTAATAGGTGATTTCCATCCTTGCCCATCAGCTTGCACATGTAACACCAAATAGGGAATTTCTATCTTTTAACATAACATTGATGTCCTTCAATTTCTGTTACTATGTGTTGTTTCTCATATCTTGATTAGTGTATTATTGTTTGTTATATCGGGATTAGTATTTTATTATTATTGTTTTTCTTTTCTTTCCTTTTCTTTTTTCTTTTCTTTTTTATTTTTTATTTTTTATTTTATTATTATTACTCTGTTTGTATTTTTATAAGCCGAGGGTCTATCGGTAACAGCCTCTCTACCTCGGTAGGGATATGGTCTGCGTACATTCTATCCTCCCCAAACCTCACTTTGTGGGATTACACTGGGTGGTGGTGGTGATGTTGTTGTTGTTGTTGTTAACATAACATTGATGTAAAATGGTTGTGGATATTTGCCCATGAGGAAAATGTTATATCACAAGGTAATAATTGCTAAATGTAGCACGGTTAATAATGGTTGTTTCTCAAGTGAAACAATGGGTGCCGCATAGGGTAAGTGTATGGAAGGGGATGATTGAACATAGAAATATCATATCAGGTTTTTGGTTGTAATAGCACAAGAATTCGCTTTCGGAAGGGAAATTATTGAAGGTAGAAATGGAATATACTGGATTTGTGGTTGTTAATGTTTAGCACAAGAGTTCACTTTCAGAAGGAGTTATGGTGTGGGAATACTAGCCTAGAGTAAACTTTCGATGCTGGTGGATACCAGGGGGTGCATGAGATATCATCAAGTGTTAGAGGGAGGACAAGCTGTAATGGAGGGAAGGGGGATGAGGTGTTTTGCTGTAAACTCTTGCTACAGGGAGTTCATGGAGGAACGGAGAAGAAAGGTGTTGGAAACAGTGTGGGCAGTAAAGCCCCGGAAAGAAGTTGCTTTTTTCACATGGTGTATTGTAAGGGATGGCTACATTGACAGTGGATGGAAGGTGTTTTGAAGATAATAGTTGTTCCATGGAAATATTGAAGTCAATGTATTTTGTCTCTGTATTTTTGGTGTAAAGAAAGCTTTGTAGATGATGATGAATCCTTTGGTAGATTTCCTAGGGTCCCTGTGAAGATCTGTAACTAATTCTTGTAAGATGAACAAGATTGTTGCTCTGTTTAGAACTTGTAAAATAGGGTGGCCAGCATTCCCAAAATGCTGATGAATACACTGTTACCATTACCAAAAAGAAAATTTCTATCTCATAATCATTGATCATGCTGTTTTTGCTCATATAAGTGCTCTATGACGTCAGGGCTTTTGAGCTTTTTAATTTCTTTTGTCACATTTCATCCTAAAGCAAAGTACATGTTACGGGCTCGTGTACAAGTCTTTGTAGCTAGCAATGCTATTCTGACATACTTGATGCTTTCCAAGTACTTTGGAAGTAGGAGCTTTCCAAATCACCTTTAGGTTCTGCAGCTTTTGTTGTTAGGTTGATGCCACAGCTACTGCTCTTCGTTTGAATATTGCAACTCATCATGATGTGTAATTGTTTAAGTAGATAGGTTTGCCTGCTTTCTCTACTGTGCCACCTAATGGACTAGTGAATATGCTTGCTGATGCTTGTTCTTTCCATTTTTCATAGTTATTTGACAGAAAGGAAGATTCTCGATGGGATCTCTTTCATTGTCCCAGCTGGAAAAAGTGTAGCTATTGTAGGAACGAGTGGCAGTGGTATGGTTTCAGTCATTGTTCCATATTCTGTTTCAACTATTCAGTCTTAATTTATCTATTTACTTTGTATTTCGTTACTCTATAATCTAGAGACTCTTCCATTTAGGCCTGATTATACTGCATATTAAGCAAAAAAAATCATCTTAGTTAGCAGTCTAACAGGCGTGAGAGAAAAATGCTTACCCTAGTAGTAAAGATTTTAGGATGGCAGCACTTAAAGGAACCAATCTGTGGCATAGGTTACTTTTGTTGCGAAGCCTATAGGTTGCATAAATGAGGGATAAATTTTGAAGTTGGTAGCTAGAGATGCTCCTATAAGTTTTATGCCCCACTCTTGCTATAATTTTATATGTGTATATACTTGTTGAAGTTTGACCAGTATGATAAAATGGTGTAGGACTTCTACTGCAAACAACTGATAAGTTGTTCTTGTTTTTCCTTTTCTCTTCGTTAGCTTTCTGGAAACATCATTCTTTCAATCTAAATATGGGCCTGCTGCAGATCTGACCACTATATGAGATGTAGCTGACTGTAGGATCCTTTTTAAGAGCACTATAAATATTCAAGTGTGGAATCTCACTGCCTATTGGATGTTTGTGTAGAACCTAGGGACTATGTACAGTTTGCTTATTGTTTATGCATTTTTTCAAAAGTCCTGATCCACATATTACTTTGTATTACAGGTAAATCAACCATTCTTAGATTGCTCTTCAGATTCTTTGACACCCATTCTGGAAATGTAAGATTAAAAGCTTTCCTCATTGCAGAGCCTTATTCTCTTTTTTTTTCTTTTTTCTTTTTTTTGATGAATATTGTGTAATCTTATCTATATATATGCTTAGTTACTACTTATTAGAGGCTCAATCAATGAACTGAGATCAGGTTTCATATTGCTTTCCTGTTTTTCATCCCATGTTGTGAGCCTTACGGTGTCTCTCATTATATTACACCTGGATTATTTGCCTTAGCAATTTAAGGGCCTGTTGGTTTGCACTTCTTTCACCATATAGAATAAGAGAAAGTTATATCAGTTCCCTTGCTAATATTTTCTTGGAAATTATTTATTTTTCAATTATCTACGTCACTTTTGAAAACCGACAAAAAAACCTTAAATGTTATGCATGATGAGGAAACTGGTATTTTAGCAATTATCTCAAGAGGTAAGACCGACTGACAATAACAACTGGAATGTTGACAAATCATTGGCTGAATTCTATTTGCACTGTTTGTCAGACTGCTCTTTAGGGACTGTTATTGCAATGAAATACTCATGGCATATAATTTAAAATATGTTTGTGAGAAGGAATCTGACCAGTGACTTGATCAATCTTTGTCCATGTGCTTGAGGAGCTCTACCTTTTTAAGGTTGCATTTTCATGAACTGTTCATAAACCGATTTGCAAATTCATGTGTGGTGAAAGTTCATCCTCTTATGTTCACAATATCAGGGAATGAGTTTTGTCATATTCCACATATAATCATTGCTTTCACAGTCACTCAAGTGGTTAGACAAAAAATGAGATCAATTTAGATCTTAATTGGGACAACATCCTTCAACTTCTCTAAAACAATAATAGCTACAAAGAGATTATCACAGTGACCTGGATTAAACCTCAAGTTAGCCACGTTAAGCTAAATTCTGATGGTAGTTGTATACGTGGAGTCTCTGGTGGTGTGGTGTCATCAAAGGCGGTGAAAGGCACATGATCTATGCATACACAGGAAAGTTTGGTGAGAGGACTAGCATCCTTGCTGAATCTGTGATGTTGCAGACTGGAATTACTTGGTGTATCGAGAAAGGTCTCAACTTTGTTCGAGCTGAAAGTGACTCTAAATTGTTGGTGGATGCTGTCAATGACAAGAGTCAGACTCCTTGGAGAATCATGGACCAAGTGGAAGAGATGAAAAGGGCCAGAAACCAACTTTCCTCCACCCTTAACCACTGCTTTAGGGAAGCAAACCAAGTGGTTGACAAACTTGCTTCCCTTAGCCCTACGTTTGATCGATCCCAAAGCTTTAACTCTTTTGCTGAATTTCCTAGTTCTGCTAAAGGGATCACGACTATGGATAGATGGAATCTTCCATCTTTTTGCACTTCTAACAAAAAGAATGCTGATGTGAGGATTCAATCCCCTTGACGGATGACCTCTTTATATGTCTATAGGTATAGAAATTGTGGAGAGGTCTAACTCCTTTTGTAAAGATTACGTGTACTTCTTAGCACAGAGTGCATTTAACTCATCTTTTTTGGTACCACGGATAGGCATGTCTATCATGGTTTTAAGGGGTGGTTAGTTTAATACAACCCCATCAAAGCCCCTGTATTGGCAGTTTGAAAATGAATAAAATGCAAAAACAAAATATATATATTATCAAAAATAAGAAGAGGAACGCTAGTTTGGTTAAACATGAACACAAACTTGAAAACCTGTGTTTGATGGTAGACGTTTTCATGTAGATGATTGTGCATGGGAACAGTGAATGTAATTTCAGGCAAAAGTTCTCCTTTTTGTTAGATCTTTAGGGTTTTTTATGGCATTTTGCTGTTGGCAGATAAAAATAGATGGTCAAGATATTCGGAAGGTTACTCTTGAGAGTCTTCGGAAATCTATTGGCGTTGTTCCCCAGGATACTGTAAGCTGTCATAAGTTATCAAGCTTAATATTCAGCATGGTCCTGCAAAATGTGGGTTGAAAACAACCATTTCTATATTTTTCCAGGTTCTTTTCAATGATACTATATTTCACAATATCCACTATGGGCGCCTCTCTGCCTCCGAGGAGGAGGTCTGTTAAGAATTTTGTACTTGCGTCTTTTTCAACTTTGGTAATTCTTACATCATCTAACTCCCCCTCTTCCTTCTTATCAAAATGAAATGGTTCAATAAGGTGTACAATGCTGCTCGGCAAGCTGCAATCCATGACACTATTATAAAATTCCCACAGAAGTATGCTACAGTGGTGGGAGAACGTGGCCTAAAGGTGAGTTTTTTCAGTCCCCCATTTTTCTTATTTATATGCAGGACCATGTTTTGGTGCCTTTAGGCCTATTATTTGCCCTGCCTCGATCATGTTGAAGCTTATCCATGTAGGTAGGACATGGAAGAGTAATCATCTCATAGTTGAAGCAAAATCATATGCATCACTTGTTAAGATAACCCATGTTGATAGTTGGTTGAAAATTGATCTTCTTATAGTTGTAGTTAAAGATTTATCAGTATAAGTCATCAACATTTTCCATTTGGATTTGAAGTTACAATTTCTGGTTATCTAAAGTTGCGAGCATACATTTCGATGAATACCAGAGATTCTATACTTCTGTTGTGATCATTTTCCTAAAGCAATTATGTATGAACTGTCACTAGTGTGAGTATAATGGTAGGAGATACATTGAGTTTTAACAATTCTGGGTTTTACTGTTTACAACTGGGATTTGAATTAAGCTCGTACTTATCTATCCCAATTAAACAATATACATTGGTCATGGTGTTTGGTACTTGCAGATAATATTGTGTTAATTGACGTAACTACCAAGGGTGTCAACCAAAAGCTTAAATTACGGAGTCACTTGAGAATAAGGATTACAGGATAAGTAGAAGTAATATTGAATATATGGAGTACAAGCTTAACCAGAGTGAAATAAAGATGAAACTAGAGGGGATTGTGGGTGATAAAATACAAAAATCTCAGATATCTAGGTTCGATGTTTCAGGAGAATGATATGATGGATTAAGACGAAGCATACAAATTAAAATAAGATAGTTAAAGTAGAGAAGTACTACAGGTTATAATAGGAGGATATGGTGTTGGTTGGGCTAAATATGGGCAATGTCAAAATGAGTTGAGTTAATATATTGGTGTGTCATTAACCTGCCCAAGTGTTACTTGTGCTGTGATGGTGTTAAGATGGGCAAACAATGTGCAATTGTAACCTACCCAACTCTTTATCAGGTTTTGATTTTTTTTGTTTTTTCTTATGTTTCTAATTACCAAGAAAAACTAGCAATTTTTTCCCCTTTATAATGGCTATGTATAACATATCAAACAATTTTTATTTAATATTTTGAGAAGGTTTCTCATGGGACAGCCCTACTTTTAAAATGGCTGTCATTAACTTTCCCAAACTTGGTGTGTTGGGCAGGTCATGTTTTAATGGCTGATTTTGCCACCCCTAAGGATACTAAAGTGAAAGGCAAGTTTGAATAGAACGGTTGAAAAACCAACAATGTTGTATGGAGTGAATGTTGGGCCTCTAAGCTCCAACATGTGTTGTAGACATGCGGATGTTTAGATGAATGTGCGGTTATACAAGATCAGCCAAGATTATAAATGATGACATTGTCAACTAGCACACGGGATAAAATGAGATAGGTTCACTTGAGATGGGTTAGTCATGTTCTATATTGATCTCCATATGTACCGGTCCATAGGTGTGGAACCGTGGTAATTGAGGGTTTCAAAAGAGGATGAGATGGGTTAGTCATGTTCTATATTGATCTCTATATGTACCAGTCCATAGGTGTGGAACCGTGGTAATTGAGGGTGTCAAAAGAGGATGAGGTAGACATAAAATCACATGGAAGGAATATCTTCAAAGACCTACAATCTCTTGGAATGCAAACAAAACTTAGCAAAAATTGATGCACAATAGAAGAAAAAGATTCCTATAGGGGATACCAATTAGTGGGGATAAAGAGTTAGTCATGTGGGCAGGCTTACTTTGATTTAGGTCCAATATTTACTAGGAGTCTTTTGATCTTGTTAGAAATGTATATACAGTAGAAGATGTTGAAAACTTCTAGTGTCAGAGAACTAAATTACTGAAATATTGGATTGAGACAGCTCTAAATGGAGCACCATGATAGAGAATTTCAATATAGTCAATCCAACTAGCTTGGGATTGAGGTATTATTGTTGTTAGAGTGAGGCAGAAAAATAAATGAGAAATCATTTTGGGATTACATAGCACTGCCTGTCCAAATTGTCATTCTTTTTTACCAATAGGACTTGCTTTTTAATTCTTCTGTGTTTTTCAGAAAGTCATATATGCCTCTGACTACCTTCTGTGACATCAATCTTTCCTTTCCATCTCCTGCAGTTAAGTGGTGGCGAGAAGCAAAGGGTTGCACTTGCGCGTGCATTCCTTAAAGCACCTGCGATATTGTAAGTTCACCTGTCACCATACTAGTATAATGAACTTGTGCTGGCTCAGGGATCTCCCTTTACTTCATTTTCTGTGTGTGCTCATAAATTAATCCTTAGTATCCAAGTAAAAGAACCACAGTTTATAGATCTTTAAAGAATTATAACATTTGTTTAGTGCGGAGTCAATTTTAATTATGAGGATTAGGTATTTGAGACAAATAAGAACTTTCTGAGAAGTGTCATTCTTTGCTGTTCAATGTCAGAAACAGTTTCCACAACATTTAGGGTCAGATTTTTCCAGGAAAGACAAATTAAAGTAGCAAATGTGTTGATTTTATTACTTTTGGACAAGTTGTTTCCAGAACAACTTGGCAAATGCTGCTAAGATTCATGTCCCCTTAAATCATCTCTCTTCTTGGTGTTTATACAGCTTCATCTCTTTTCGATTGCTTGGCTTAACCTGGATTGTCTTTCTTACCTTCACAACACACATTTAACAGCCTCGTCTCCTGTGTTTAATTTCACCTGCTCTTAGTACTAGCTTATAGACCTGCATTTTGCTCAGACGGCTCATTAAAGGCATGTTGCAAGAGACGTTTTGTTCAGACAGCTTACCACGGACATTCTCTTTCTAGAATGTAACAATGTTTAGTCCATTGTTCTAGAACGTCTTTTATTGCAACAAATTTAGATGTCTCTTTTTGGTTGGTTCTGCCTATCTTCTTAGAAGTGCTTTTCTTTTCCATTCATTGATGTACCTTTTTTTCTATCCACATTTAAATACTGTGTTACAGAAAGCATATATTTGCATCATTTGTCATGAAACTTGCTGCCTCTATTTTTTAGTTGCGCAATGAATCTCTGTTGTCAGAATCTTGAGTTGATAGCATTCTGATGTTGTGTTTAGGCCTTTAACCTGGGAATAGTCTTTAGCTGATTAGCATGTTAACTGGAGTTCAATTCTTTCAAACCAGTCAGCAAGGATTTGACTGACCATCTATTAATTGAGGGTAGGGGTGTTCATGGTTCGGTTGGGTCGGTTTTTGGTTAAAACTAAAACCAAACCAATTTAGCCGATTTTTTAATTATTAAAACCAAATATAATTCATATCCACTAGTTTGGTTTTTGTCGGTTTGGTTTTGGTTTTCTCATTTTTTTCGGTTTTTAAGAAACCTGATGGTATTTCTCTCTTCTTCTTTCTATCAAGTGAATAAAGTTGATAAGAAATACATACAAAAACAAAATATAGGTAAATCTCATAGTTATTTCATTGAATAAATGAGTTTGGATTCATGATTTTCTTTTAAGAAATGAGCTTAATGTGTAAAGTGTATTAACCTGTTAGTGATCAATAAAATTTTCATGAAAGAGTATACAAAGTATTATAAATTGTTTATAAAAATTAATATATTGTAGCATCCAAGGGTGTGGCCTAGTGGTCAATGAAGGTCTCAGGTTCAAGCCTCAGCCGAGACAAAAAAACACTAGGTGATTTCTTCCCATCTATCCTAGTCTGGTGAACAGAGTTACCTGGTACCTGTTGTTGGTGGGAGGTGGCAGGTATCCCGTGGAATTAGTCGAGGTGCGCGCAAGCTGGCCCACACTCTACGGTTATAAAAAAAATATATATATATAATTTATCTTTTTGGTTTGGTTTGTTTTAATAAAACCAAATATTATCGGTTTTTAAAAATTTAAGTCCAAACCAAACGTATGGTTAGGTTTTTCGGTTTGGATGGATTTTTAATCAAACTCTGAACAGCCCCAATGGAGAGAGGACTTTCGTTATCCTTTGTTGTAAATTGTTTATTACCGGTTTTTTTAAACCTTGTGTGTTAGGCTTTGTGATGAAGCGACGAGTGCACTTGACAGCACGACAGAATCAGAAATATTAAGTGCTTTGAAGTCTCTTGCAAATAATCGGACTGCAGTTTTTATTGCCCATAGGCTCACTACAGCTATGCAATGCGATGAGGTGGGTATTATTCTAGGAAACAATGTGGTGTTGTAAACAATGTGTTGATGATATAACAGATATTACTATATTGTATATGTGGTTGTGATTATCAGATAATAGTGTTGGAGAATGGGAAAGTGGTGGAACAAGGGTCACATGAATTTCTTCTATCAAGGGCTGGGAGGTATGCACAACTTTGGTCACAGCAGAACACAGTGGATGGACTTGATGCGGCGATCAAGTTAAATGCATGAATGGCAATGCCCCTTTGTATTGTGTGGTGTTCACCTCTACACAACACATTAAATTGTGTTAAATCTCAGTTGCCCTCTTATGGGGCAACACTGTTTAGTGAAGCCTTCCCATTTTGTCTTTTATTCTACTTGTAAAGCATCTGGTATGCAGCTGAAGATGTTGTGATTTAGAGAATTAGCACATCTAATTGTTCCCAAAGAAAGAAAAAAAAAAGAGGAGGAGATACACTGTTTCCGGTAAAGGGAAGGAAAACACATGGATTGCTCTTCAACAGTATGTAACATTAAACATCTCTGTAACTGAGTTTTTTTGGCAGATGATTTTTAGTTTAGTGTGTCGCCAGTGGCTTCTCATTGCTCTTGTTTCATATAATTTCAGTTTTACTATTTATATTTATCATACATTTTTGAAGATTAGTAGAAGGCCTTTCATCTGTATGAAGTACCTGAAAGAGGTTTTTTTGAATTATGTTATTATATCAAAGAGATTGAAGAGACAAGGTTGAGTTTGTTGATATAATTGTTCATAATCTCAACTTCATTATCTATTGCATTCTTTTCATTTGTTGTTGTTTTTTTATATGCAAAGACGGAAATAATGGAATAAGAAAGATAAAAAGGCGGCTGTAAAATCTGCTTATTTCATGAATTATATAATAAAATCTCTTAAATTGTATTAGTCTTCTTTTTCCAACTACTTTGTCATAAACTTAATTTACAATAGCACCTTTTAATTGATAGGCTGATCTTAATAATATTTTAGGTTTAAGTAATGGTTCGATCTGTAATTATGATTTTATTTTATTTTCAACATATCTAATTCAAACCAAAATTCTCCATTTTCCATACAACTTTTTAAAATTGTAATTACAACTAGTTTTGCTATTCATGATTAAATGAATAAATATTATAAATATGGTAATTTTTTAATATGTATTATTATATTTATCACCATAAATATACTAAATATGCTAAATATGTATTATTATATTTTTAAAAAAAAATTATTCATATTATCTTCATATTCATCATCCATATATTTTCATTTTCCTTTAATCTCACATGTAAAGATTATGAATATAATATATTTTAAAATCATATACTATATAATATATTATGCATATGTGTATCAATATATTATATTATATAATCGAAGCATATATATGTACATCTATTTTTTTTATATTATGCACAATTTTTAATTATAAATTACATAATGAACCTTTGGATGAATTCACCCTTTGTTGAGGATCTTAAAATATTTCGACAAAATAAACGTAAATTTTAATAAATCACAACTAATTTATGAAAATAGAAGAGAGGGATTTTGGGAAATCAAATAGAAATGGAGAAGAAAGAGGGATTTTGGAAAACAAATATAGAGAAGATAGAGGTATTTTGGGAAAACAAAAATGGAGAAGAGTGAAGGATTATAGGAATTTTGAAAAATAAATGTAAGGAAAGATAGGAATTCTTAGAATTTTGGAGGATTTTGAAATTTACGCAAAAAAATATATGAAAAAGAGTATTTTATATTATTTTGCGTATTTAAATTTTTATATTAGGTATATAATTATTTTTTTATATTTAAGTAGAATAGATATTTTAAGAAAGTAAAAGTTGTACGCTAATATAATTAAAAGATAAAATTTTAATGTCGCCTGCGGCAGGAAGCGTGGCGCGCACAGTGCGCCAGAGGCCATTGCTAGATGGTGGCCTCTGCTTATACAGTGCACATTTGGTTAACTACGGGTTCAAGAAAACGGCGGGCGTACTTGTTTATCATCTGACTCCGTGAGCGGGCCTATATTCACGCCATGAAGACCAAATACGAACAAGCTTGAATCGATAGGAGCACTATCTGCGGTAAACAAGTATGTCTTTGTCTGATTATTTCGAATCCAAGAAAACAAGTGCTAAGTTTGTTACGTGACCAACAAGATCGCCACTACCAACATTGAATAAGACCCGCGCGGCCGTAATACAACAAACTAAAAACATACACACGGCCTCGCAATAAATTTACAACTAACCACGGATTATATAATACTATGACCTCTGAAATCTTGATAAGATGGTGGGGACGGAGACCTGGAAACCTACCCATCTTTATCTGACAAAAGAAAAGGAATAAACCTCTGGTTATGCAGCTCAGGATGACGGGCGACGACTCTGTGTCTTTGGCTAAATTACGGGGGATCGGCTCGCCGTGCGCGAATGCGCAACGAGCGTAATGCGGCTGAAGCGGGTGTCGATACCAGATGCTTGCGTGTGCAAAGCAACAGTGGAAAATGGCCGAGAGCAAGCCATTATAAGCGTGGGCGAAATAGAAAGAAGTAGCATGGCGGCGAAAGTATGAGTTTAAGGCTGTCCTCGACTATGCTGGAAGGGTAGGAGTCATACTGTGTGGCATTCTCTGTCTATCTATATAACTAACATATCTGGCATAATAACATAACATAACTTAACATAACATAAACCTTACACAGCCTCATGGCGGAAGGAATTAACGACACAAAATCTATACCCTACCACTGGTCATCCACGTCTCCCATAGTATTTATAAATCCTGTAGGTCCCGCGGGTATGCGGCAGGCGTGTTGATCCACGGTCTCATGCCGTCCAGGAGGACTCATAAATCAACACCCCGAGCGTATCGGCTCGATGGGGGTGTATAAAATCAACAGGAAAAATATGGAGCGGCGTCCAATGCTTGCAGCACTGAGGGCATGCCACTCCCGTGGGCGATGTATCCTCGCCCTACACAGGCGAGACCAGTGATACAACTATTAACCACAGGGCGGTCGTGGATGCTAGGTAATCGACCCCAAACAATGCGATCGAGTCTCGGCCAGAAATACTAAGCTAATGATACATCTTGAAACTAATGATAATGGTATATATATAATTTACGTCATCACATGCGAATCGTGCGAAGCAGATATAATATTTCTGCTTTGAGAATCATGTTGTATAACTAAGTTTCATGATACAAACATGATTTCTTATTTCTAACATGCTTTAAAATTCATATTAAGCTACTATTCTATTTATGAAATACTTTCTGAAGACACTTGTATTGCTTTACTAGTTTAAATTTGTTTCGATAATATCGGCGTGCTTTACTAGATTACATCTTGGGCATGTTGTCATACATTGCAGAAACTTTCTACTAGAATTTATATCGTGCTAGTTTCATGCTACACGTGACATGATATTTCTAACATCATACTAAAATGTATACTAAACATAATATGCGGCAAAGAACATTCTACGGTACTTGAACTATTTTACTATACGGAGCTACTAGCTTTACTTAGGAAAGCGCTACATACCTTATACGTTAACTTTCGAGTATGCGACGTAACTCGACAAATTTTCAACTATTTCTTCCAAGCTGCATTCATATTCATAGCAAATAGAACTAAATTCATCGATGGAAGAAAATACTACTTTGAAGTATATATATAGCCCAAAATTTAACTTATCGAAAAACAATCGAAAACATATTTTCGAAGTACGGGAAAGGAGAAATACTGATTTTAGGGTTAGGAGTATATTGACACTAATTTGGATCAATTCCCTTTACCTTATCTCGGTGAGGTGATAATTTCGTACGAGATTTCCGCGAAACTAACTCATTGAATGCTCCCCTCTGACTTAATGCTTAGCTGCAAGATTAATTTCGAGTTTGGATTGCGTTTAATAGCATAAACGGAAGGAAATTTCACTAAACCACTCGTGCCCCTCTGTTTCTGGTTATGTTTAAAATTATAAGTTAAAATGAGGAGATTAAAACCGAGTGGAGGTTTATATACTTGAAATTTAGAACATCATGTTGTGGCCGTTGTCCGTCACGGATGGAGCCCCTCTCAAGTGACACGTTGGCCATCGCGGAGGGTGCACTTGACCTCCTTTGCGATGGTTCGACGTGGTGCTTATCAGGTCTTCCCAGAGCCTTTTTCTAGCATGTATGACATTAAAACTCTTAACCAACATGTGAATAAGCCATCTAAATGTCAAGAATTTACGAGTGTAACACTTAAATAGTTTATATTTATGTATGTAATTTTACTAGTTTCTTGACACATGTATTTACACGTATATTTTAATTTTTAGATATATAATTTAATTTGAATAACTACATAAAATTACTAAAAAAAAATTTAGAGTAACCAAAATAAAGATTAGAGAATAAGATACAACTATTTGAAATGGTGAATATGATAATTGCCTATTCATGATTTTTTTGACAAATAAATAATTATTTGAATAAAAGACTACTCTCTACAAGCAATTAAATGGATAAATTGTAGTGTATAAGAATAATTTTATATTACATTTGATAAAGTGAATGACTCGAATTATAATTGTGATTTAAATCAAATGTAATTACATGAAAGATCAACAATGTGATATTAATCATTATTAGACAAAATTTGATTAAACAAATTTCAAGAAAATAGAAAAATAAAGTTAAAAGATAAATACATAAAATTCCTCAAACTTGTCCACAAACTCCCACTTTAACTATTTAACTTTCGGGAATTTAAATACCACTTCTTAACAACACAAATTGAATTTTAATCAACCCCACTTGCCAGCACTGAGTCGAGCGGTGTTGTTGGGAATCACGCGCGTTCTTAGGAAGACACGTATTTTAGGTAATTTTTAAATATAAATTATTAGTTATTGAAAATTATTAATATTAAAAAAATGCGACCATACTTCTCGAAAGAAAAGGGCAGGCAGATCCCCGAATAAAACCCTGGCATTCCTAAACAATCTCAGCTCAGTTAGTTACCCAAATAAACATCCACTAATTCTCGACACTCGGAGCTGCGAAGTGATCGCGTTAAGAGTTTGTGTTTGCCATTAGTGTTAGGGTCGAGGTGGCCATCGACGAACACAAATAACTTCGAGGTTGGTATTTTTGTCATTAGGGTTAGTGTAGGAGAATGTGTGTTTAGGGTTTTTTTCTTGAAAAAAAGTGTTCTTCGATCTCGAATTTGTATTTTCGAGTTTGAGAATAGATTTTGTGTTTAAGTAACCTTGAGGTTTCACCATGGAGGGATATTACAACAAAATCTGGCATTAAGTATGAAGGAGGTTCGGTTACAGATTCTTTTGACGTAGATGTTGATAAATTCTCCTACTTCGAGTTTGTTGATTATGTTAAAGAAATTGGATATAATTGTTCGTCTTGCATTGTTTATATCGAATAACCTAAATGTGGTTATTTAGTAGAAATTAAAAGTGATAGGGACATTATTGGTATTGTACCTCAATTAAAAAATGGGGATATTGTTGAGCTACATGCTTGTATCGGCAGTTGAAGAACTTTGTGTGGTCCCCTTACTTGAATATGTAAACCATGTAGGTGGGGAATCCTTCTTACTTTTGTCACGCCAGTCTTGGGGGTATGGTAGCGCTGGTGCTTACTAGAAGGACATAGACTACTAGCGGTGGGCGAGCACATCCCAGTGCACAGCTATCTATACCGGGGTTCACGGAAACAAAAGGAAATTGTCTCTTGAGTTTATGTAGCGTACTCCGACCATCCCCGGCTTTATATGCATTACTGTAATAACAGTTGACGAGAACACACTGAATCAAGAACTGTGCGGGTAGGCAAAGTATGTAATATTAGTCATCGGAAACTTAAGCAAATGTTGGAAGGCTACGTGGCTAGGCAAAATTAGCCACTACTGTCAAGTATGGCCTTGTCCAGCATGTAAACGGAAATACTAACGGCTATACAAGCTGCACGGCCTCGCTCAAGCCAGCTCAGTGACCAGCGAGGGAGATAATATACAATGCAAGCCTCACATGAGTAAGCAATGGAAATGATCGGGACGGGCTGAGCCTACCCATCTTGTCTGACAAAAGGAAGAGCTACGCATAAAATCGGACTCGGATGACGAGGAGCGACAACTGTAGTGGCTGAGATCCCAGAGGGATCGCCTCCTCGTCTGTAAGTACCTACAGGAAAGTAATGCGGCGCTACATTTGGGCGTCGAATCTGTGATCTTGAATATCTCTGCAGCGTGAGTATAGATAGCATATCTAGCAAATCGTAGGCCAGAATAGCGATTTGAAGCGTAAAAAGCGAATCATGCTGCATGCTGATAAGGCGGAGCGTATCACAGCCAAGCGCGACGGCTGCTGTCCTAGTAGCTAGTATACTCATATAAATAGATATCTGATGACGAGCCAATACCAACTCCCATGGCCGGATGACACCAAAGCGAAGCAAACAATCTATACCCCTACCAAGGTCATACCACATAAAAAATAAGTCCTCCGCTCCTTCACTCACCAGGACTCCTCTACAGGCCCCCTGTGGGTCTCAGGCGCGGGCCTCGGCCTCGATATAAATAGCAGTATGCAGGTGCAGGACCCTACGTAGGCTTGATAACAGGATAGGGTCTGTTTCCCTGGAAATTATCGGCTTAGAACTCTGCTGTGTACGAACATTAACGAATAGAATTCTGGTTTCACAGGAAACTCTCCTGGGGGCTGCCTCTGAAGCCGGAGGCTGCGCTGCTCACGGAACAAGTCAACGGGAGACAAGCTGTAATGCGTCGGGCTAGCATAGGAAAAACTTCATCAATCTCGTCCAAGGCCAGGACGGCGCCACCGCACGGATTGACGTAAAACCCACCCGCTCGTATGGGCGGCCACGAGTACCAACCCCGGGGCGGCGAGGACGCTGAAAGGAGCCACCACGCCCATGACAAATTCAACGGCAAATAGTACATATAAATAACTGACATGTATAATTGAAAGACTAGCCGAAGGCTGATTCTTTAATGCGATCTCTTTACGTACTATGCGATTCTTTCTTGCGTTATCTGATTCACAGAAATCTCTTTGCTTGTTGGCTAATCTAGCCTTGAGGATACTATGCATACGAATGGCTAATTTGCTTGATATCTCATGCTGTCTGAATGGTGATGCGTAGCCATGGGCCCCATCTGAATAAGCTGATACTGTAGCCATAATGTTATGTGTCTATCGATTTTGCTACTAGCTTTTATTAGAAAATCTATTTCTTTTCATTCTATAACATGCTTGCTAATCATGTTTAATAAGCTATCTTGAATACAGGTGCTAACTCGCCACTTTGGCGCATTGCTTTTCTAACTTTGGTTGAATATGTCCAAACTGATACAAACGGAATCTACTAGACTTACTCGGTTCTCGACATTCAACTCAGGGAGTTTGATTCTGAGGAGTTTACTATGATTCCACATGCTAAAACTTACTAACTAGGACAACTGGCCATAACACCGAGGTTATCAGAGCGGTCGGACGAGGCTCGGTCGATCTTTCACTCTTTATTTACTCCCAAGCGCGTTCATATAAACATCGATTAACCTTCAAATACGGCGTTATTACGAAGAGCCAGCGTCAACTTTTCGATATAATTATAGCCTAAACTTGGCTTATCGAAAGACGTTCGAAACTTGCTATTTTGAAGTCCGGGAAAGGGAGGAAGTATTCCTTCCGGCTAGGAGCACCTTAGACACTAGTTTGGAGCAATTCTACTTTTGCCAATTAAAATTAGCTCGATGATTCG
Source organism: Datura stramonium (assembly GCA_018107945.1). Classification (NCBI taxonomy): domain Eukaryota; kingdom Viridiplantae; phylum Streptophyta; class Magnoliopsida; order Solanales; family Solanaceae; genus Datura; species Datura stramonium. The sequence continues at coordinate 58,056 of JACEIK010005187.1, forward strand.
TCGGCGTATTTTCACGAAACAAAATTCGTAGGAATGTTCCTGTGCTAAATACCTCGATACACGAGGTTAATTTGGATTCGGATACGTTTGGCGGCGCCAATCGGACGGTAATATATTAATCCTCTTCGTCTATCTCTTTCTTTTATGTTTTAAATGATATGAGTATAAGTGATCAATTAAGGCAAAGTGGGGCATATATATAATGGACCTTTATAAATCGCATTCGGGAATGCGATTTATAAGATTATTTCCGGAATGCAATTTATAAAGTCGCATTTGCCTTGCGGCCGGCTTGGCTGACATCAGATCTTTCCAGGGTCTTTTTCTAGCATGTATGGCTTTCAAATATAACCAACACAGCGAATGGAGGCCATCATGTCTTTAGGAAATTTACGAAGTGTAACATTCTCCCCCACCTTAAGAACATTCGTCCTCGAATGGGCGCATCTGAGGACTTCTCAACTTATCTTGATTTTTTACTACTTAGAAAAATTTAAATGAAGTTCCTGAAACATAAAATTCCAATAAAGGTACTCCATACGATGCTATAGGATTTATTTGATAGCTAAACATCAATCTTTCTCGTTTATACATAAACAGCTGTAAGGTGCGCATAGGTAACAATGCGGCATACCATGCTTTAGTAGGCACGGGACAAATGAGGGGATATCAAGCTTTCCATATGCACGAGCCATCCATCATGCCTCTGGTTCTGTTACGCCTGATACTTTGACCAGCGCCAATATCTTTAGTTCTCGATCTGAATACGATGTAACGACAAACCTTGAGGTGACTTACCTTTCTTCTTACGAATCATCCACCCGCTCGCCGGAGACAACTTTCAAAATACCCGGTCATTAAAGCCGAACTCCCAGTTCTGCCTTGTCGCATAACCCCACGGCGGCTCAGTGCGATTGATAAGCGTTCTCGATAAGCTTTACTTTTCTTATTCTTTGAACAATATGCGCCCGATCAACGCTAATTAGCTACATTTGAGCAAGTGTTGGTGATGCGCACTCGCCGTATAAAGCCTCGGGCGCGTACGAATAGAGTGATAGTTGTTGTTATAAAGCGAACTCGATTAGAGGCAAATCTTCATCCCGGCTACACGCCAAAGTCTAGCACCGTACTCATGACATATCTTCGGCGTCGAATGGTATTGACTGTCCTATCTATCGGGAGGTGGAATGCGGTACTCAGGTGTCTGCGTACCAGAAGACCTCTGCAGAAACGGCTGCCCGAAAATCTAAGCTATGTTGTGCTCCTACCATGCAGAAATAATGGATCTCGCTCCATGCAATACGACTTCTTCTCGGATATACAACTCGGCGCAATCTTGGGAGAGGTAGTTTCTCCATGGCGGAAATGAGTTGATTTGGTGGTCATCAGCATCGCGTATAGAGTCATGTACATGTCTGAGTACCCAGGTAGTCACCTTACAAAATCCATAGTGTTGTTTTCCACTTCCCGAGAAGCCTGTATGTCCAGTCGAACCGCTGGTTTCGATGTTCTCTTTCACTGTTGGTAGTTAGGACAAGCACAAATTCTGAGTCGGCAATTTCTCTTTTCATACTGGCCACAGTAGTTTTCCTTAACATCATGGTACATTTAGTCGCGGGTGGAGAGAATAGCGGGCGCGTGTGCCTCGTTCATGTCTGTGGCGGAGGCACGAAACATCTGGAACACATAAACGGCCTTCTGATCGACAACTCCGTCCTACGTACGGAAATCGGCGCTTTCCTGGCAACCGAGGTCGGGATTCTTATACTCCCATTCTTTTACTTCCGCCCTCATGGCGACACGGTGGTGTGCAGTTACCGCTCACGGTACCCTTCGTTACGTTTAGACGAAAGGCTAATTGACCAATTGGGGTATTTCTCAAGATAGACTCTGTTCGGCTACAAGTATGCGAACTCACTATGATTTGTAGGCTTTGGGCGTTACTCTTCATTTCTCTTCTTGACTATTACAACATATATTCATATCTAGAGAACTTGGCATATAATCGGCTATTATCTTGGCTTACTATCTTTGGAGAAACGACGGAGTAATTCTGGAAATATAAATGAAACTTATCGGCTATACGGCGCGTCTTCAAGACTACTTGTTGCTTGGATAATCTGAGCAATGATCTGCGCACCCCTTGTGCCTTTATACGTCGAGAGGATCACGATCTTGATCATGATCTTTAATAATGCGCTCGCCAACCTTGAATAAGCTGAATGGCCAGAGACCATCGGACATAACGGCTAAGCATGTATGTCGAGACTTAATCAATCTAGGATCTTGCGGGGAGTGCGATCTCTTGGTTTTAGTAAACAACTGTCTTGGCAATCTGCAATTTCTTACGCCTTGTGCGCGTATCGGCTTGGATTTATCACATTATTCCGGGAAATTCTCGGTCTTATGACTGTGCATGGCTGGCCTTCCTCTTAAGCTACATTTGAACATCTTCGAGAACCGGTTGAAGTACTAGTCCATCACCGACTACTGATGTGGACCACTTTCTTGGGGTGCCTGGTGTCGAAGCTGGGATAGTAGAAATTTGACTTTGCGGGGTGTTCAGCATAATAGCTGTAGGTTGACTAAAGTAGACTCTGCTATGTTTGGGAAACGATGTATGGCCCGCAACATGTTGGAACAATTCTAGTATTACTAATCTACGAAGTATGCTGTCGGTCTCTAGTGCAGTTACAGCGCATCTTGCCCCAGTATTCTGCGATCTTCAAGGGATGCTTCCTGCTAATACGAGCGCCCCGATTGGTCGTTAGGCGCGTCTAAGCTGTGCCACTTATTTTTAAGTTTGATTAATTTATAAGCTGCAGTAAGCTTCTAAAGCCTAGATGCGGCAACAAACGTATAATTATTAACAGTAACTAAGGGCGAGGCAGGTTACGCCAGGCCCCGTACGTAGGTCGCAACCCCCTTTGCCCGCCTGCTTCTCCTTTCTCTTTTTCTTCTCTTTATTTTTGGCAAGGGGTCTGATTGCAATGCTGTATATATGCTTTCTAGCACTAATCGGCATATGTGATTGCTTAAACCACATGAGCAGCCCCCCTTTCATGGCATATCTATTATTTGTATCGATAACTACGTACGATACATGCCAAATTACGCTAGTGATACACGATCCTCGACATGCTTTCTTGAGTTCATACGATGCATGATACACGACTGCGATTACATTGGTATCTCTGCCCTTATAGCATCATTTCATTGTATTGTCGCGTTTTGGAGTAACAAACAGCTATAAAATTTAGTTATGGTCTGCTTTGTTTGGGGAATTAGCCAGCTCTTGCAGTGTGGGATTGACATTTCAAATCTTTGCGGCCACTATAGAAGTTACGGTGAGAGCCCACGCTCTGCTTCAGGCCTTATCTAGGCCACGCTAGATTAGAGTCTCCGTCTTGGTAGTTTAGCAGCTTCTCCATAGCGGACATGCTGCGGCATTACGACCGCGATTTTCTTGTCTCGCCCAACTGTTAGTCAGAGGCTTAGTCCTTAATACATGATACTACAGAATGCAGGATAATTCTAATTTCCCCACAAAATCTGGTATTACTGCCGGCTTATCTTGCCCAAGGCGAGCTACGGAGACCGGAGTACTGCTCGCATTGCTAATAAGGTTCTTGGTCAAGTCTGAGTTAAATGCTTCTTGACTTGCGATCGGAACTGTCGATTCACATGACCTTTTCCTTTTGGATATCACAAATTTGAATCATATCATTATCTTGCGGTGTGTCTTACAGCACATTCTATCCCGTATTTGTGAACTTGGCCTTTTCGACTCAAACTTGACTATTCTTGGCGTTCGTCAACGGCGGAGTCTTTTACATACATTTTTGGGTAAGCTAGCGGTCTTACTTGCTCTTTACGCTCACTAACACTTCTTGGGTCATCGATCTACCTTAAACTTCCCTTTGCTTGTTTTTGAGGCGACCTCACCTCAAATTCTTATGCCCTTTCTTTGTCTTTTGGAATCGAGTGAAAGGTAGGAATAGCCACTATTTATTTCAGCAGAATAGAAACATATAATTGTACCACATCTGAAAAGACGGATTTGGGAATCTTTGCATTTCCCTCTCTTTCTCATACTCATCGATGATCGATATTATACGTATCTTAATTAGATCTTATATATCTAATAAATAAGTCGACTCGTAGGTACGTTATACTTCGACTTCACATTCGACGTTATGGCTGATATCTTAAATAGTAGATAGAGGTATTATCTTTGAGGAGGCCTCGGTACCTCTTCTTCTTTGTAATTATGTTTGTATGCGGATGGTATCCCTGTACATTTGCTATATCGATCTTCTGCTGTAGCCAAGGTATTGTTGATGCATACGTATACGTAACGAAGAATATGATAAGTTTTAGGGGACTCGACCTATGCGTAAAATACATAGAACGGCCGAGGCGAGATAGAAGAGTAACCATCCTATCATGCCTTGCGGCCTCACACTTTATAGTATGTAATTTGCTGCTCACGTCCATAGACAAGACTACACTTAGCACGGCTTGAAAGCTGCAGGACGACTTTGCTACGTCTACAAGTTTGTCACGCCCGCCTTGGGAAATTATGGTAGCTTTGATGCCTAGAAGGACTGAGACTACTAACTAGTGGGCCAAGGCATCTGGTGCACAGCTGGCTCTATCTCGGAGTTCCTGGAAACAAAGGGGCTATATAGCAGTGTAAGCTTCTGACCTCGGCCATCTGGCTTTATAGCCACTGCACTGTAATATGGTGAGAGAGCCGAACACGCTCAGAATCGGGAACCTATGCGGTAGACAAGGCCACCATGTTGACTAGTCATCGAAACTTAAACAAGGAAATAAAGGAGCTACGTGGCCGTGAGTCACCACTCTTTGTCAGCTATGGCCCATACGACGACATATAAGAAACAAAAATACTAAGCAGTATACAAGCTGCTGGCGGCCTCGCTCAGTAGAGCTCATTGACCACGGGGAGATAATATACAATCCGCAAGCCTCTATGAGTAACGATAGAAATGATTGGGGACGGGGCCCAGACCTCTGCATGCTGTCTGACAAAAGGAGAAAAGAGCTCGCCTCTTTGGAAATCAGGACTCAGGATGACGGGCGACAGCACCGATAGGCGGCAGGTCGCGAGGGATCGCGCCATGATACATGTGAGTACTGCGGGCAAGTAATCTGGCAGCCCCTTTAGGCGTCGTCTGCGGCAATGCCAGTATCTCTTGATATAGATAGCATATCTAGCAAATTTGTAAGGCGGAGATAGCCGAGATACGAAGAAAGCGTAAGGCCCAGATCGCGCTGCTGTGCGATAAGGCGGAGCGTGCACATGTGACTGACCCTGCGTCTAGTAGCTGAAGTATATAACATATAAATAGATATCTGAGTAGCGAGCCCGATACCAACACGCCAAGGCGGATGGCACCCAGGCAACAAACAATCTATATACCACTGCAGGTGAAACACCGCCAAATAGTCACTGGCTCATCGCTCACCCACGGAGCTCCTCACCGGCCACAGGTCTCGGCCGCGAGCCTCGACCTCGATATAAATACTTAGATATGCAGGTTCGGAAGACCACTACGTAAAACGTGCTGAATGGTCTTTCCCCTGGGGATATACGACCGGCATACTGTGTCTGAGCAGGTAGCAGAGATAGAAAGTGCAAAGGTTCCGGAACTCTCCTCGGGGGCTATACGAAGCAGGAGCTACACTGCTCAGGAGCAAGTCAGGGAACAAAGCTGTAATGCGTCAGGCGCTTATGGGGAAAACTTCATCCCGTGCCGTCAGCCAGGGACGGCATGCCACCTCGGAGTGACGTAAAACCCACCGGCTTAGTGGGCGACACGTTACCAACCCGGGGCGGGGAGCGCTCGATAGGGGCCTCGCGCCTTCAAGTCTCAACAAGCAAATAGTACATATAAATAGCAAGCATGTATAAGCTGAAAAGACTAGCGAAAGGCGATTCTTTAATCGATCTCTTTCTGTACTATGCGATTCTTTGCTTGATTATGCGGTCTGAAATCTCTCTTTAACTTTGGCTAATCGTAGCGGATACTATCACAATACGAATGGCTAATTTGCCCAGCCAATATCACATCTGTGCAGATGGCTAGTACGTAGCCATAAAAGCATACGAATGGCTGAGTACGTAGCCATAATGCGTATCTGTCTATGCGATTTTACTTTACTAAGAACTTTTATACAGAAAGTACGGCTTCTTTTCATTATAACATGCTTGCTAATCATACAATAAGCTATGCGAATGGAATGCTAACTATGCTGGCGTACTTTTCTTTCGGGAGTGATACGGCAATGCAAACCGAATCTACTAGACTTGCTCGATTCTCGACATTCAAGCTCGGGAGTTTCAAATGCGGAGTTTCTTATGATTCACGCTATAGCTAAAGAGCACTAACTTCTTAGAAGGACAACCGCATGCAGCAACCTCGAGTTATCAGACAGTCGGACGAGGCTAGAGTTAGTACTCACTTCTTCTCCCAAGCTGCATTCATATAAGCATCCAATTAGCACTAAATACGGCGTTATTCGAAGGACGACGTCACTTTCAATACTGTTATAGCCTAAACTTGGAACTTATCGAAAGACGATTAGAAAACTGTATTTTTTAGAAGTCCGGAAAGGGAGAAGTATTCACTTTAGGCTAGGAGCACATAGACACTAGTTTGGAGTGATTCTACTTACCCCTGCCAATTAAGGTAGCTCGGCTTGATTAGGTCGTGGTACTAACGAGCAAAATCTGTTAGGAATGCTCTCTTGCTAAATACCTCGATACTGAGGTTAATTTGGATTGATTTCGTTTGGCGTGTCGGACGATAATATATTAATCCTCTTCGTCTATAACTTTCTTTTACGTTTTAAAATGATATGAGTATAAGTGATCAATTAAATCGAAGTGGGGCATATATATAATGGACACTATAAATCGCATTCAGGGAATGTGATTTATAAGTCGCATTCCTGGAATGCAATTTATAAGTCGCATTTTGCCTTGCGACTCGCCAGGCTTAGCGACTTGTAGATCTTTCCGGGCCTTTTCTAGCGTATGGCTTTAATACTCTTAACCAACGCGAATAGGCCGTCTATGTCTGCTAGAAATTTACGGGTGTAACAACTTTTGAGGATAGTGAGAATTTAGGGTTTGAAGAATTTCTTGCTGACCTCAAGAGCTGTTGGGGAGGAATTTGGTGCGACTTGACACAGCTGCTTGGTGATGTTCCATAGTTGAGTTTGGTAGGAAAATGGCCCGAAGTTGAATCGGAAAATTTAGAGTTTGATGAAGGTGAAGAAGAATATGGTAGTGATGTTAAGCTTGAAGAGGTTAGAATTCTTAGGGAAGACAAAGGGTGCCAAAGCAAAAAGAAAGAAAAGATCATAAATTTGAAGGAGTTGATTTAGGTAAAAAAAGGTGTAGATTTGGGATATGATGAGTATGAATCAAAGAAAAAGAGTACTCCGAGGGCAAAATAGGCTGGTGATGAGCCGCTATTTTGATTCGAGATGAAGTTTGTTAGCTTTGAAATGGATCTGAGATGAAGATGTTGAAGAAGGCGATGATCTGGCTTGAGTTCAAAACGCACTGCGAAGAAAAAAGACGAAGAGCAAAAGAAATAGGCAGTAGGGTTATTTTTTATATCCTTAATAAATGTAGTTGGGAAGGCGGCCTTGCCTTTGAAAGTGTAAAACAGTTTAGAGAAGCAATCACAAGGTATCACGGATTCAAAGAACATGTTGAGTTAGATAAGTATGTTAATGAATCAACTAGAGTGAGGGTAATGTGTACAACAGGTTGTCCATGGTTTTTGTTTGGAAGTTATAATTTTAAAACAAAAAGACTTTGTGGTAAAGACTTATAATCCGAGTGCGCTAAGTGCGATAAGCCATGACTATAAACAAATTGGTGAATTCAAAGTACTTGGCGAAGATACAAGGACGGGGTATTTCCGAACATGGCATTAGAGTTTTAGGTTGCAAAATTTAGTTAAAAAGAGTTGGAGGTGTATGTTGGGAGGAAAGTGGCAAGAAAAGCTAGAAGCATGAGTGTTACAACGATTATGGGTGACGGTGTGGAGGAGTTTAGAAGAATTTTTGGATTATAGGGATGAACTCATAAGGACTAATCCGGGCGACACGTGTGTGGTGAGACTTAGTGAAGAAACAAAAGATGGAAGAAAAATGTTTCAGTCATTTTATATATGTTTTGATTCTTTGAAGAAGGCATTCCAAAAGCTAGTTGGAGATGTATTGGGCTTGATGAATGCTTTTGAAAGGTGTTTGTGAAACCCGATTACTTGTAGGTGACTTTGTAAGGATGGAAACAATCAAATGCTACCATTGGCTTGGGCGATGGATTGATGTTGAAAACAAATTCACTTGGAATGGTTGTAAGCCTTTTAAGGAGTGATCTTGAGCTTGGAGATGGAGACCGAAGTTATTGCCATTACGGATATGCGAGAAGATGGTTTATGTTTTGTTATTCATTATTTATATTTTAAAATTTTTTATTACATTATACTATTGTAATCTAATATTTCTAATATATATTATAGGGTCTTGATTGCTTCTATCAAGAGTTGCTGCCAAATGCGGAACAAAGAATGTGTGTCAAACACGTCCTAGCCAAGCGATCTAAAATTGGAGGCATTGAGAGGAGGAAGCGTTTTTGAAGATGTGCTAAGTCTACGTTCCTCCAAGAATTGAGAAGAAATTTGGATCATATGGAGAAGTTAGAGGATAAAATATGTGATGACTTGTTGTGGTACAATATAGAAAGGTGATCTAAGGTTTACTTCAAGACCTTTATTGTTGTGATAGTGTTGACAACGAAGCATGGGTACAAGATTCATGGATGTGGGGCCAAGACAAGACTATCATTACAATGGCAGGAAATAAAGTCAAAGTGATGAGAAGAATAGGACAAATTAGGGAGTTTTCCAATACTTGGATAAGCCGACATTTATCCAATGGCCCTAAAAGTATTGCGAGAGAATACATCGAAGTCATTGAGGTGTGTGAATGGAATGATGAATATGACTTGAGATTAGGATAGCTTGGGTAACACGTTTATAGTGAATTTGAATGATCAAACTTGTACTTGTAGATCTTGGATGCTAAAAGGTATACCTTGTTGTCATGCTATAGTTGCACTTCATTTCAGAAAATTGGAGTCTATTAACTATATTTGCACATTGGTATAATAAGGAAACTTCAAGACCTATAGTTACTTCGTTGACCCCCATTACTAATATGCAGATGGCGAAATCAACCAACCCTTCTATTAAACCACGAAATAAAAAAAGCGCCGAGCCAGGACCCAAAAAAGTGTAGGAGGAAGGAGCGGTGAAAATAAAATAGGAAAGTTGTCTAAAAAGGTGTTGAAATGGCTGCGGCATTTGTCACGCAAAGGGTCTGATAAGAGGGTTGTCTGGGTGTAGAAGCTACTACGGGCATTGGAAGGAAAGGACAAGTTCGATAAGGTCTAGTGTTGGTTCTTCGCCTTTCCAGCTGAAACTCAATGAAAACGCAGCGCGGAAGAGGAAGGCAGAGGTTACGCAGCAGGTAGCCTTTGTTGTTCTGATTTAAGAAATTCTCTTTAAACTTCTGAAATATGTTATAGACTACTTAAATATGTTATAAATCTTTATTCTTCTGCTTGCCCAGCTGAAAGAGGAGGAGAGTACCTTTTAAAAGACCAAGAATGGTTGGAATGGGTATTCTCATTACACAAAGTGGTTTTACAATCCATAATGTAGTTGTATGATTTTTTACAAACTTTTTCAAGTTTAAACCAAACTTTTACAATCCTAAATCCACTTATTTTTGTAAATGCGGCTGGAATGCCAATGAACTCATCGATAGTATTTGGAAACCTTGGGCATCACAAGCGAAGCGGGGGTGAAATGGAGAGGAAGGTTTGTTGCGACCCAGCGGGGAACTAGATATGAGAGAAAAAAGAATGAGGACGAGGTCGAAATTTGAAAATAATTTGAGTGTAGTTAAGCCAGTGTCCGGTAGTGCGATATGCGGATTGTAGTTGCACTAAGTTGATGAATGTTTTTATGAAACAATTATACGGTTGTGACTACATTAATTTGATATTTGTTTTTACATTACTCTGCGATTTCCACTGCAATTTTTGTGTCATGTGCTAGTTTTGGTTGGAGTTATTGTGAACTATGATTTTCCTTGATATTATACGCCAGACTACGTTTGTTTGAGTGTCTATTTTCTTGTTAACATTATGGTCAGTATTGTAATCAACTTGTCAAGTAAATTTATAAACAATATATAACCAATCATAACAAAACTGAGAATACCTGAACAAACTCATTAGATTAAAAGACTATTTTATACGCCTAAGTCAAACTTGATTATAAAAGAGGCTACAACTAGTGGATTTGATACAAAGGATCTTACACACCTACATCATTGAATAACATCAAGAGTCTAAAGTAACTTCATTGAACCTTTCTTCATGTAGATGACTCAGGCCAATAGCTTAAAGCTCACGCTATATCTGACAAAAACCTGACAAAGAAGAGTGCATTCTCTCGGTCCTTTGTTTAACCCATTATTTGCTCCTCCACTTAATTTTTTCTTTTTTAATCTTTTCAATCTCTCCTTCAACTTCTCGATTTCATTTTTACGCAGTTATTATCTTGTTTGGATGCATGGGTTTATCGGCTTCTTGAGCTTATAAATCTCGACCAATTTCTCATGTCGACGTTGTTGTATGTTTCTCGAATGTGTGCGAACATTCGATAGATTCTCAAGCTCTCCCGTTTTTTCTATTAGTTTGGAATCACAAATTTGGACCTAGGGTCAATGTTTTCTTTATCTCTCCAACACCAAAAATCACAAGATCTTGAACCGCCCCGTGATGAAAAATAATGAAGGAATTAGTGTTCGATTACAATTAAAATGAAACAAATTTGCTTAATAGAACTTCTAATTACCCATAATAAGGACATGACCAATATCTTCTCACAGGTTGTCAAAGTCCAAGATGTTTTTCGGAACGTACCACAAATCCATGATTGCAACGAAATTCTTCCTTGACGGGGATCATGCACTCTTCCATCTGAAGCTTAGTCAAGTTTATGATTGCATTGTGTGCTCACAGAAGAAAAAGACAAAACACGAGCTTATTCAGAAGTTTAGAAGAAATCTCAACTCCAAGTAGTTCCATATACGCATTAGCAAATACGAGCAACGAAGAAAAAGGAAAAAAACGAATCGAAATAAAAGAGAGGAGAATAAGATGACTCGATCTTTACCTTTTTCGAACAAATTGTAGCAAACATATCAGCAAAATATTCAACATTCGGGTTTAAGAACTAAAATTAGGATGAATGAGACTATTGAAGATGAGGAAGAAGGGTCCATATTTAAATCGGATGTGGTGTTAATTGAAGAAGAAGGAGAAGAGGAAATTTAAGGTTGAAGGGGAAGAAAATTTTAGGGTTCTTGTTGAAGAACAAATAGGGTCGGATATTACCCTTTTATTAGTTATAAAATTTATTTATTTTTTTAATATTTAATTATGAAAATAAGATATAGCAGCGTGATGATGTTATTATTACAACCGCGCGACTTGGTGTGGGCAAGGGAGGGTTGATTAAAATTCAATTTGGAAATTGTTAAAGGGGGATATTTAAATTTAGTAAAGTTAAATAGTTAAGGTGAGTTTGTGGACAAGTTTGGAGGGGATTTTATGTATTTACTCCTAAAGTGTTTGACAAACTATGTATGCATTTCAAAGATTCTTTAAAGAAAGAAAAAAAGGACAAAAACAAAAACATACCCAGTATAATTTTACAAGTAGAATTTGAAAATCATAAATTTTAAAAACAAAATTGAAATTCTTAGACATCCATCTATCATTTACAAGCTAATCCACATAATTCATGATTTTTTTTTATTCATATCCTTTTGTTCCCATTATATTTATGTATATATTTAATTTTAATAGATGAATATGACATTTTATTGTGTTTTTAATACAATGTTGACTCTTCACATATTTCTAATCTTAAAATGATTGAATTCATCTTTTACATTTACTATTTACTTTATTATTTATTGAAACGTACTTATATTTTAGTACAAAATATTATATGAATAATTTTAACATAAAAAAAGAATAAAATGATTCTTTAACTTTTAATGTATATTTTTATAAATTAATACAAATTAAAAATTCCAAAACATCAAACACAATAATACATACAAAAAATAAAAAAATTACAATTAATAAATAATTTCTATTAAAATGATCTATTTATTTAAAATTATTTAAGATTTTTATTTTGTTTATATATGAAATTAAAAGTAACCTTAGTTTGGGTGGTGAAGAAACATAATTTGTTACTCCGTTTGTTTATGTTTTTTTCAAAAATTTCTTTCAAATTGCCATTTTAACGAAATATAACTATAAATTGATCTCAAGAAAAGTGTATATTGCACTATTAAAAAGGAGGACTATTGGTTTTCTTAGGTAAGGCAATAATTACCATTTAATAAATAAAAATTATTTTTTCTTTTTAATCAATAAACACATTATTGGCTTGTATATTAAGGAAAGAGAGTCAAACTCAATTAATAAGTTATTTAAAAAATAAAAAATTTTTTTATTTTTTTTATTTTTTTTATTTTTTTTATTTTTTTTATTTTTTTTATTTTTTTTATTTTTTTTATTTTTTTTATGTTTTATATTTTAAATCATGTTTTTGAATTTTATAAATTATAATTTAATTATAATTTTAAAAAATAATATTTGTGTAAAAATCCTTTATTTAATAAAAATAGTAAAAGAAAAAAATTCCTAATTTGAATTTTTTCCTATTCCCAGTGAATATTACTGATCAATAAATTAAATGAAGAAAATTTCAGAAGTTGATACTACTGGAGTTACTCATTTTGATACTACTGAAGTTGCTCATTTTAACTCATAATTTAGTTTGATACGCGTCATCTGAATTTTAGAGCCTTTGAGATGCATTCTTAAAAAATAAATAGTAATTATTTAACACCTTCAATTAAGTCATCCAGTAAAAGTCTTCTTGTGTGATGGATGTCGGCGTATAATATTATCTTTTAATTATAAAATATATATATATATATATATATATAATTTTACGAAAAACAACGAGTTGAAATTTTACTCAGTATTACATAAAATTCGCATTTGACGAATCAAACTATGTGAGCGATGACATAAAAAATATAACGACAACTAATAACTCTTGCTTTCATGAAATTATTAGAGATACTGAATGATTATACTGAATGATTGACTTTTGGATTCTAAAGATCAGGCAAGTGTAATATCGATAATTAGTAAGGGCTCCTTATCAATTTGTATTTTATGCTTAAAATTGTTAACTAATATAAAGTTGCGCAATAGAAAGTATTTATTTATTTTTTCTCATTCTTTTGTTTTTGGTCCTAATTTTTTTTAATTTGATACTTTTTTATATATGATGAAATTTAAGAAGAGTACAATGGGAAAGTTCAAAAGTTACCTTATTAAATCTTTAAGATATTACACCTTCAATAGCTTCTTGAGATATTCATTATTTATTTTATGTCACGATTCGAGTAATTATGATTGACACCTACACTAATTTTTTGGCGGGTAAATCATCGTAGATGCTCAAGAAATAAATAATTAAGACATTTAATTTAAAGACTTAAATTAATAGCGGAAGACTAATCTATTACATATCTCAAAATCCGAAAGTCATTGTATAGGACTCTAAACCAACAACATTTAAGATAGTGAATCTAAAGAAAACAAAACAGTGCTTGGAATGAATAGACATCTGAAATAAAGAGGATCCATGGTAGCCTGGAGAGAATCAGTTCATCCTCAGATCAGTCGGTAGTAGTGCTAGAGATAGGGTCTCGAAGAGTTTCCTGAATCACAATCTGCACTTAGTAAAAAAAAGTGCAGGAATAGCATCAGTACATACGCAATGTACTGGAAGGACCTTGAATAATCACGAGTATATATAATAGAATTCAACAAGCAAGCAACATACACCAACAATCAGACATGAAAATCATCCAACTCATAAATCCATGCAATCATTAATGCTAAATAGTCATATTCCCATCATCAGGCCTAACATTGT
>JACEIK010005187.1:81425-116236 GCA_018107945.1 Datura stramonium
AAAGTCCAGAAGGGAGAAATACTCACTTTAGGGCTAGGAGTATGTTGACACTAATTTGGAGCAATTTCACTTACCTTAACTCGGTAGCACGACGATTCGCTGGTCGAATTTCACGAAACTAAATCCGTAGGAATGCTCCTTGCTATTTAATACCTCGGTATCTGGAGTTAATTTGTGTTTGGACCGCGTTTAATAGCGTAAACGGAAGGAATTTTAAAGGAATTCATCGTGCCCTCTGTTTTCTGGTTTGTTCTCTTGAAATTTTATGAAATTATCATTAAAAACCGAAGTGAGGGGCTTATATACTTGGGCCTGGACAGGGCCTCCGTGACACGCTGCCATCGCAGAAGCCCTCCCTCCGTGGCACGCTGCCATCGCGGAGGGGCTCTACCCCAGCTCCTCCCGCGATGGTTCGATGAGTCAGTTATCCGGTCTTTCCCCGGGCCTTTTTCTAGCATGTATGACATTCAAAAACTCTTAACCAACATGCGAATAGGCTATCTACATGTCGAGAATTTACGGGGTGTAACAAATCCTCCAATTCTCCTCCAAATCTCTTGGGTTTTAACAGTCATGTTGAGAATCAGTTTACCCAGGTATGTAGGTCTATGAATGAGAGTTTTCTTTCACTCTTATTCCCAAATTTCTCCTCAAGTTCATGAATTCAAGTATTAATTCAAGTGTATGATCCTCTGGAGTTTTATCCCAAATTTATGAAATTCTCTATGATTTATTTTTGGGTCAATTCCCTTCATATTTCAAAGCATACTTTAAGATCTATGGGTAGATTTTATACCTATTTTGATTATAAATTCATGATTTCAAATTTTAGGAAATTTGCCCGATTATGCAGGTTTCGTGAAAAGTCAAGTTTATGATTCTATTATGATTTGATTCTCCTAAGACCTAATTTATGGTTTATGATTTAAGATATGATATCCTACAAGTACTCTTCATGAATTTATGAATTTCATGTACGGTGATTTTCTCAAGCATGTATGTTTTTCATGATTTATGAGTTTATGATTTTGGCCGACTCACAGGTCCTTATTTCGTGGCTAATCATGTATTTCAAGTATGTTTAAGTATGTTATAATTTAACTAGCCATGGACTCCATGTATTATTTCACGATAATTATATGAGCCCTAATGTGCATGTTTTTGGGAGTAATGTTTAGCACCGAGTAGGCCCGGCGTTTAGATAAACTCCATGCTCTTAGAACTATGTGCCACCGTATGAATAAAATCATGGTTAACCCTATTGGGTCCTCTTATAGTTGCGATTATAATTCGTTTATGAATAGTTTTAGAAACCTTGAGTGTCGCATTTATGTTATGATTATCACCTCATCTTTTGAACTGTCCTACTCTTATGAACTCTTATGCATTTTATTAGTCTGTTTTACTTACCTTGCATACTCAGAACATTCAAAGTACTGAACACATACCCTATGATGTATCATTTCATGATACAGGTCCGGCAATTAGACTCAGTCGCGTCGTTAGTCCTGCTTCCACATCAGTCTAGTTTAGCCAAAGTTGGTGACTCCTCATCTTTCGAGGACATTCAGTTTAGTTGGTTATTTTGTTATTTCAGTTTCATACTTTTATTCGAGCTAGTTGGGGATGTTTTCCCATCAGCTCTTCAGTTATATTAGAGGATTTTCAAACAATATGTAGAATCTCAGCTTGTCATTGTTGACTCAGTTTATGATTATTATGTGTGTAGACTTCTCTTATTCATATTTAGTTTATCATTTTCCATTAATTTATGCCCTTTAGCCACTATGTTCATGCCATGGGTTGACTTGGAGCGATTCGATATTCTAGGTTCCGTGTCTCAGTCCGGACCTATGCTCGAGTCGTGACAAACTTGGTATCGGAGCAAAGCTTCAGAGTGTCCTAGGGTGTTTGAAAGCTGCGTTAAGTAGAGTCTTTTATATGGGTGTGAAGTGTGCCAGACTTATGGGGGAGAGGCTATAAGTCATTTTAGGAAATTTTCCTTCTTTCATGATCTATGTCGTGCGATAAAGTATCTCTCTATCCTTCTAATTCGTGTTATACGCATTCGCAAATCATGCCTCCACATTGTATATATGGAAGAAGGAACAAAAATGGAAATGGCCATAAGTATGGTAATAGAGATGAGCACCAATAGGTCCTTTTCCCGAATAGGTATCTCATGTTGATTTTAGAGCGGTATTTCAGATGTTGGCCCAAGCCTTTACCGCTCAGGTCAACCAGAAGGCGGTGGCCTATGTCCCTCAACACAGGAATGCAGAAACGGCTCGAGTTTGAAATTTTCTCAAGATGAATCCCCCTGAGTTCCTTAGGTCAAGGGTGGATGAGTAACCACATGAGTTTCTATAAGAGGTACCAAAGATCACCCAAATTATGGGGGTAAGGGGAGAAGATAGCGCATACTTAGCCTCCTATCAGCTGAAAGGGGTTTCTTATATTTGGTACCATTAGTGGAGGGACAGTAGGGCAGTGGGCGCAGTTTCTCTGAGCTGGAAGAGTTCATGACAGCCTTCTTAGACAAATTCTTCCTTAGGGAGTTGAGGGAAGCAAACGCGGCGGAGTTCATCAACTTGAGGCAAAGTGATATTACTATCTAACAGTACACCTTAGAGTTCACCCGGCTGTCCAAGTATGCACCATAGATGGTTGCAGATCAGAGAGCTTATATGAACAGGTTTGTGTATGGGGTGTCAGATTTGCTGGTTAAGGAGTGTAGGACCGCAATGTTGAACAGTGATCTTGATTTCTCCCGATTGGTGATATACAACCGGAAGATTAAGGCGGATCAGATGAGGGAAAGGGAGAGAGAGGCCAAGAGAGCCAGGACAAGCAGCTTTGGGTTTTTCCAGCAGAGGCCCATTGGCGGACATCATCAAAAGCCCCACCAGAGCTCATCGGCCCCGGCGCCGTCATCAGCCAATGTCCCATCTAGACATCGGGATGATCTAAGGAGCAGGGTATCAGGTTTAAGGGGACAGAGGGACACACCGGTAGAACGCACCTTTCCAATCTGCGAAAAATATGGTAAGAACCACATAGGAGAATGCCAAGTCAGATCAGATATTTACTTCGGGTGCGGGAAACCCGGGCACATGCACAGGGAGTGTCCCTTGGATAGGAAGGGCAATAGCAGAGGTCGTGCCTAGACTAACAGTTCAGCAGCACATACTTCTCAATAGGATGAATCCACTAGTGTAGGTGGTGGACAGCGTCAGAACAGATTTTATGCCCTCTCGTCTCATCAGGAGCAGGAGGTCTCTCTAAATATGGACACTAGTATGCTGCGAGTATTTCACCTTAATGTGTATACATTTTTAGATCCATGGGCTACTTTATCTTTTGTGACACCTTATGTTGCTATTAGTTTTGGAGTTAGTCCTGAAATCCTATCAGAACCTTTCTCAGTCTCTACTCTAGTTGATGACTCAGTTATAGCTCGATAGGTATACAAAAATTTCCCTGTCATAGTCCTTCAAAAAGTCACCACAACCGATCTAGTAGAGTTAAACATAACTGATTTTGATGTTATCTTTGGTATGGATTGGTTGCATGCATGTTGTGCCTCAGTGAATTGTAGAACCCATACGGTAGAGTTTCGATTTTCAGGTGAGCCAGTCCTAGAATGAAAGGTAGTTTAGTTGTGCCTGTAGGTCACTTTGTTTCCTACCTGAAGGCCAGAAATATGATTTTCAAGGGTTGTGTTTACCATCTAGTTTGGGTTAAGGATGCTACATCCGAGATCTCGACTCTTCAGTTTGTCCCTGTTATATGTGAGTATTCAGAGGTTTTCCTAGATGATCTACCAGAAGTCCCTCCTGAGCGGGAGATTGACTTTGGTATTGACCTTCTTCCCAATACGCAGCCTATATCTATTCCTCCTTATAGAATGGCTCCAGCTGAGTTAAAAGAGTTGAAGGAGCAATTGAAAGATCTTCTAGATAAGAGATTCATCATGCCTAGCAAGTCCTTGTGGGGTGCACTAGTTCTCTTTGTTCGAAAAAAGGATAGGTCTTTTCGGATGTGCATTGACTATCAATAGTTGAACAAGGTTACAATCAAGAATAAGTATCCCCTTCTCAAATATAGTCCTAAGATCTAGGTATCATCAGCTCAGGGTTAGGGAGAGTGACATTTCGAAGACAAATTTCAGGACTTGGTATGGTGACTATAGGTTTGTGGTTATGTCTTTTGGACTAATGAATGCTCCTGCAACTTTTATGGATTTGATGAACAGGGAGTTCAAGCCATACTTGGATATGTTCATGATTGTCTTCATAGACGACATCCTCATATACTCTCAGAGCTAGGAGGAGCATGCCGCTCATTTGAGGATTGTGCTACAGACTCTCAAGGATCGCCAGTTATTTGATAAATTTAGCAAGTGTGACTTTTGGTTGGACTCAGTAGCATTTTTGGGCCACGTGGTGTCAAGTGAGGGTGTGCAGGTGGACTCTCAAAAGATAGAAGTTGTAAAGAATTGTCCTAGACATGTTAATCCTTTAGATATCAGGAGCTTCTTGGGTTTAGCTGGCTATTATAGGAGGGTTTTTGAAGACTTTTGACTAAGTTGACCCAGAAGAAAGTCAAATTTTAATGGTCGGATTCCTGTTAGAAGAGTTTTCAGGAGTTAAAGACTTGACTCACTTCAGCCCCAGTATTGACCCTACTTGAGGGTATGAATGGATTAGAGGTATATTGTGATGCCTTTAGGGTTGTTCTTGGGTGTGTGTTGATGCAGCATGGTAAGGTCATTGCATATGCCTCTAGACAGCTTAAGACTCATGAAAAGAATTACCTGATGCATGACCTGGAATTGGCAGCGGTGGTGTTCGCGTTAAAGATTTGGAGACACTATTTGTATGGGTTCATGTGGATGTGTTTACGGACCATAAGAGCCTATAGTACGTGTTCACTCAAAAGGACTTGAATTTTCAATAGAGGAGATGGTTAGAGTTGCTCAAGGACTATGACATAAGTGTCCTTTATCATTCGGGCAAGGCTAATATAGTGGTGGATACCCTTAGTAGACTATCCATGGAGAGTGTTTCTCATGTGGAAGACGGAAGGAAAGAGTTGACCGGCTAGCACGACTAGAAGTTCGCCTCGTGGATTTGATGAACAGTGGTGTTATCATTCAGAATGGTTCAGAATCTTCTCTAGTGACTGAGGTCAAGGCTAGGAAAGATGAGGATCCTATTTTGGTGAAGTTGAAGGAAGCGGTTCAGAATCAGAAGGTAGAGGTCTTCTCCCAAGGGGGAGATGCTCTACTTCGTTATCAGGATCATCTATATTTTTTGGGTGTTGATGACTTGAGAGAACGGATGTTGCATGAGGCTCATGGCTTGCATTATTCTATCCACCCAGGTGCCACCAAGATGTACCGTGACCTACGGGAAGTCTATTGGTGGAATGGCATGAAGAAGGAAATAGCGTAGTTTGTGGCTAAGTGTTCGAATTGTCAGCAAGTAAAAATGGAGCATCAAAGGCTCGGAGGTGTGCTGCAAGACATCACTATCCCTAAATGGAAGTGGGAGGAAATCAATATGGACTTCATTATAGGGTTTTCTTGCACTTGTCGATAGTATGACTCTATTTGGGTGGTTGTGGATAGATTGACTAAAGCAACCCATTTTCTACCGATCAAAACTACCGGCTCAGCGGAGGATTATGCTAAATTGTAAATTTGGGAGTTATTTCGGTTTCATAGAGTTTCCCATTTCCATCATTTCAGATAGAGGTACTCGGTTCATCTCACGAGTCTTGGGAATCGTTCCAAAAGAAACTTGGTACTCAAGTCAAACACCCACGGCTTTTCACTCGCGAGACAGATGGTCGGCCGAGCGGACCATTCGGACTCTTGAGGAAATATTGATAGCATGTGTGATTGACTACAAGGATAGTTGGGATGATCATTTACTTCTTGCTCGGGTTTGCTTATAACAACGGAGTTACCACTCTAGAATTCGGATGGCTCCGTTTGAGGGCTCTTCGTAGGTGAAGGTGTAAGATTTGCCTATTGGTTGGATAAAGTAGGTGAAGCTATGTTGGTAGGGACATATTTGGGTCATGAGGCTGAAGAAAGTTTGGCTTATAGGGAAAATTTGAAAACAACTCGAGTCATCAAAGTCCAATGTTAGTAGGAGGAGAGAACTTGAGTTTGAAGTTGATGATTAGGCGTTTTAAGTGTCTCAATGAAGGAGTGATGAGGGTGCGGAAAGAAGGGAAGCTTAGTCCTCGATAGTCCTCGATATATTGGTCCCTACAAGATTGTGAGACGTGTTGGCAAAGTGGCCTATGAGTTCGACCACCAGCGGAGTTGGCTTCGGCGCATCCGAGTTTTTCATGTATAGAAGTACATATTGATCCGACTTTGGTTGTCCCGGTGGAGCGTAGGTGTAAGAGGCAACAAACTGAGGAGGTTCCCATTGAGATCATGATCATCAGGTTTGGAAATTGAGGAACAAAGGAGTAACTTTAGTGAAAGTCTTATGGAGGAATCAGCTTGTTGAAGGAGCTACGTGGGAGCGAAGCGGATATGATGGTTAGATACCCACATCTATTCCTTCCGACTCGAGTTTTAGCATGAGTTATTAGTTTCCTCCTTAGTACTCCATTCAGTTTCATGTCTCTCAATTTTCCTTTATATCGGTGCATGTATGTGATTCATGAATTCGGTTGATCATGTACCTCGGTCAGTCAAACCACTCAGATTGGAATTTCGGCTTAGGATGTTGTTGATTGGGATTGTAGTTCCTTTCCCTAGCCTTTTAGTATGTTTACCCCACATTGAAGGAATGTTCCCAAGGGAATGTTGTAATACCTTAAAGTTCATAGACTAGACCCAAGATTTTGAAATGTGATCGGGGAAAAGTTGAAAAATATGCCTCAATACGACTCAATATACGGTCGTAGGTTGGTAATAATACGGGTTGTAGGAATACCCATGGATCAGGTCGGAGATTTTGTTCCCCGAGACCACGGGTCCCCACTTTGTGAGTCGTGGTAATATGAAGTACAACCCATTGATGTTAGGGAGTCGTAGCAAGTCTTTGGAGTTATTTAGTGATTGATTATATGGGTGATTCATGAAAACATTGGAAGGATTGGAGGTTTTGGACTTGGTAATAAGGGAGGATACCATGAGTCTTAAGAGGATTATACGTGTTACACCGTAAGTTTTAAAGTTTAGTTGGCCTATTCGTATATTGGTTGAGAGGATTTTAGGGTGCCACACGTGCAGGAAGGGCAGGGAAAGGCCGAACGAGTGCAATCAGGATTTCACGGGGAGGAGGCCAAACCAAGTTGCCCAGGGCAAAGTGGCATGGGCCGCCCCCTCCGCGTTGCTTGGCATGGCACGCCGGGTGAATTTGGCGACCAGCGGTGTGCCACGTTGCCACTGTCTGCCTCCAAGTATATAAAGGCCTCGCACTTAGATGCTATGTCATTTCCAAATAACCTCGGCGGCGAGGTAAGAACGAGGAAAACTATTGAAAATTATCCGATTACGTCGATTAAACGCCGTCAAATCTAAATTAACTACGGGTAGTGAAGTATAGAAATTTCTTAGAGAGAGCATCATTTGCGTAAAAAATACGTCAGGCGGGTAGCCGTCCTTCAGGCCTAAGTTGGTGGAATTATTTAAAACTAGTGTGTTAGTGCGTGCCTAAAGTAAGTATTTCTCCTACAGATTTAGAAATTACAAGTTTTTGATCGTCTTTTGATAAGTTGAAGTATAGTCAGTATATATATATATAAGTTATCGTTTTCTTCGAATATAGTAATAAAGTAGCCCTACTCTTTGCATTAATATGATTACGGTTGAGAAGGACAGTTGAATATGAGCCAAAACTCTCCAGTTAATCGGTAAATAGCGAACGAGGTATGTTAAGGCATTTTCTTTTGGCAAGTTATCATTTTCTTCCGTTATCATGTCTAGTTGTTGTTGTCGATTGAAATTTCGTAATTTGTATTGTTTTGGGCTGGAATACACAGTATACTTCGTGACCACCCGGGGGTTAATAAACGTGTCGCGCCCGCCGGCGGCAGGATACGTCGCTCTACGGGCTGACATGCCGTCCCTTGAGACGAAGATGGAGATCCAGGATCCTCATATCATAGTGGTTGTCCTTATACACACCCCAGTATTTACGCCAGGGTGTAGATATCGGAGTCCTCCCAGGACTTCCGGATATAGCTACGATCGGGGCAGGCGGGCTTGATTGCGAACCCGGGGATCAACGGGGCCTTAAGATGGTAGTTGACTTAGTATGACTGGATAAGAAATTTATATAGATTGAGGTGTACTCATTAGGAACTAATGGGGGCCCGGGTGGGTTGTCTGTCTTGATTGTACCTTCCGGTATGGGGGCCACATAAGGAGTTTATGTTTACTTTGAATTCTTGATAGTTAGAAAGTAATATATAAACTTGTTAGGTATGACCCCAACCCTCTTTATTATAGTTATATTTAGCTAATCTTACTACTTGATCATCTTGATCCGTTTTCTTTACTTGAGTCATTATCGAGTTCTATTTCTTACTTTCGGTCATTTAAAGTTACTGCCTTACATATTCGGTACTTGTGGTGCCGACGCCCTCTTTAGTATTTGCATTACTTACTGCGAGGTGCGAGATCGACGAGACGAGGGTCCACCCGTAGTTCCGATCGGCCAAATCTGAGCCGTCCCACCTCCCTTGTTTTGGAGCTTGTGTGATAGGGTTTACTTCTTTTGTTTATACAGTATGGGTAGGTCGGGGCCCTTTGTCGACCATCTTGTTACTCCTAGAGGCTTGCAAATTGTGTTACTTTCTGTTGGTTAGGTGATATCGGCCGTGCTGGGGCCATGTGTTTTAGATTATGTGTGTTGGCCGTGTAGGGCCCTGTTTAAGTGATGATTGGCGGCCTTGTCGGCCATAGTCAGTTTAGCATCCGATTTTACTTTCAGTTACTTTAGAAATCATGGTGGCCTTGTCGACTTGCATGGAACTCCTATGATTGTTTGTCTACGGTGTTAGCTTTTTATTTTAACAAGTGGCTGCCTGGCCTTGTCGGTGGGGTTGTATTCTGACCGCTATATAGCCATTGTTTTCTTTATTCTAGAGTTAGAGTCAGCCACCACTTTTGAGTGCTTAGTCTCGGCTCGGCGGTTGAGTCCTAGTAGGGCACCGGAACACCGGTCTTTCCCAAGGTGGGCGTGATATGCAGACTCGTGGTCTTGATTCGTGACAGTGACATAACAGGTTTTGTCGAATTCATTAAGGGTAATTTCATCAAATCCTAAGCTCTTAACCTATTCTAATTCATTCAACTTCCATGCATGCAAGTTTCCAGAGGTTTTCCATTGAAGACAAGCCTAGAATCCTCAAATCTCTTGCATTTTGAAAGTCAAGTTGAGAATCGGTGCTTGGTATGTAGGGCCATGAATGAGAGTTTTATTTCACTCTCATTCCCAAATTTCTCCTCAAATTCATGAATTCAAGTGTTGTTCAAATTGGCAGCAGTCCTATGAGGTTTTATCCCAATTTTATGAAATTCTCTATGATTTATTTATGGGTCAATTCCTTTCATGTTTCAAAGCATATTTTAAGATCTATGGGTAGATTTTATACCTATTTTGATTATAAATTCATGATTTTAAGTTTTATAGAAAATTTTGCTTGATTATACAAGTTTCATGAAAAGTCAAGTTTATGATTCTATTATGATTTGATTCTCCTAAGCCCTAATTTATGGTTTATGATTTATGATATGATTTCCTACAAGTTCTCTTCATGAATTTATGAATTTCAAGTTTGATGATTTTCTCAAGCATGTATTAGTCATGATTTATGAGTTTATGATTTTGGCCGACTCCACCGGGCCCTTATTTTGCGGTTAATCATGTAATTCAAGTACGTTCAATTATGTTATAACCCAACTATCCATGAACTCCATGTATGATTTAACATATTTATATGACCCCTCATGTGCATGTTTTTGGGAGTAGTGTACAGCAAGTAGGCCCAACGTTGGAGTAAACTTCATTGTATCAAAACTACATCACAGTAGGTATATATCCATGGTTAACCCTACGGGGTCCTAATAAGTGATATCACGCCATTTTACTTCCCTTGTACGGCAAGCTTGGGGCGGCTCTACCCACTTGAGTGAAATAGTTGGGGCATCATGTAAGCTCTATCATGATGGTGTCGGTTAAGACGAATCCTCCCATTTCTTCCTTATGATTTATGAATTGTCATGTTTACGATACTTTGGCTAAGTTATGATTTACAAGGGTTCCTCTATTATTAGATTATGACTCATTTATGAATAGTTTTGAAAACCTTGAGCCTCACGTTTACGTTATGAATATCACTTCATGTTTTAGGATGTCCTACTCTAATGAACTCTTATGCATTTTATTAGTCCATTTTACTTAACTTGAATACTTGCTACATTCAATGACCACGCCACTACGTTGTATTGTTTCATAATCTGAGTTTAAGTGATCCCGGTTCCGGCGGCGCGTTAGTCTAGCAGTATTAGTCCAGTTGCTTTGAGTTGGTGAGTCCTCATCTTCCTAGGACATCAGTTTAGTTGGTTGATTTGTTATTTCAGTTTTAGACTTTTATAGAGCTAGTTGGGGATGTTGTCCATGTTTCTTCGGGATTATGTTAGGCGTTTTGGACAATATGCCCAAAATATGACATCGGTGTTATTCAATTATGATTGTATATTGTATAGAATTCCTCTTATTCATGTTTAGTTTATCAGTTTCCGTTAATTTATGCTCTTTAGCCGCTATGTTCATGCCATGGGTTAACTTGGAGTCACTCTTGGTTCTAGGTTACGTGTCTCGATTACGGACCTATGTTCGGATCGTGACATCTTTAGGAGCTTTTAATTTATTTTTAATAATAAATTATTATTTGAACACTACTGATGTCATGATTCTTGTAGAAAAACAAGCATGCTTTCTTAGGAGACCTTGACCATTTAATTTATATTACCAATAATTGATTAGATACTTAAAGTATAAGAGCATATTTAGATAATGTTGGTGACATAGAGCAAGCGGTAAATAAGAGAATATTTAAAATATAATTGTAAATTCATAAATGATAAAAAATAGATATTAGGTTCTAAACTTCAGTATTTTAAACATCTCATTCAAGAGACTAATTAACATAAGAATACTTTGTGTCATGGTGGCAATCAACTAGTTATTATATCTTGAAAAATACATGAATTGTTATTCTCTTTTGAAGAAATAAATAAAAACTAACCATGGTGTATCTCTATGGTTATATTAGAAAATTTGCACTGCTTTCTTTTGCCTTAAAAAGATACTCTAATAAAATTATTCAAAATATTTCAATATGTACAAGAGATACATATTGCAATGACTTTCATACTACAAAAATAACTTATATATCATTTATTATTTTTATCTCTCTAGGAGGTAAGTTATGGTATTTCTTCCATTCACTTCAAGGAATGAGACCTAATTATATGAATATATTTATAATATTTATCAATAGCTTATTATTTTGATCAAGCACAAAAATATTGCTTCAGAATATTTCTTAGATATCTTTCAAATTGTTTACGCATTGGGAAAATTTTAAGAATTTACTACTTCAGGAGTAAAGTTACAATGTTATACTACTTTAGGAGCAGATGTCAAATTCTTACTACTTTAGGGTAAATTTCAGTTACTACTTCAAGAATAGAATTTCAAGATTTTCTGGTATTATCACATTTGCTTGAGGACTAGATACGTATTAGATCTATATTTATAAAAGTTATCACAAATTCTCATTCATTTGGGAATGGAATATAATCATCTAAACGTCCCTTAATCATATTAAATTATGATAGCTTAAAACTTCTTTTAATGTGGTGGTACTTCGGGAGCAAATCCAAATATGATTTAATACATATAAGGAATTTCTCTAACATATTTTCAATTGTAATTGTAGCAAGCCTATAAAAATATTATCACTTTTAGAGATCATATATTTCTTGCAAATTCTCATTATTATTCATTAATAAATATCATCATATATTTCACAATATTGTGCATTTAGGAACAAATATATTTTCACAAGATTGTTCTTCTAGAACAAATATATTTTCTAATGTGTTCTTTTAGAATAAATATAAGGCATGAGTTGTCAAATGAATCAATAAGTTGTTCCTCAAATCCATAAACTAAATTCATATTGTTATTAGCAAAGAAAAATTGTCACGGCTGAACATAGGCTCGGATCGAGACACGAGACAAAGAAAACCCAGGCTCCAAGTCGGCCATGGCATGAACACATAACATGTAACTCGGTAAGATAAGCGAGAAGATCAACGTATCTAACATACGAGATTCTAGACATAACATGAAATCTTAACATACAATGCAAGTACGAGGCGATACAATCCATGGCCTCGTGATGAGTTGATAGGACAAAACCCCAACTAACTCTCTAGAAATCACAGAAAACTAAAAGACGTAATACAGGCGATAAGGTAGGTCCCTCTCAAGATGAGGACTCACCAACATATACTGAGAGTAGCTAACTCCGGAAGTCGACTAGCGGGATTGCTTTTGAATGTCGGAGCACATGTCATGAGGCGATACAGCATAAAGTACTCTGAGTCGATGCAGTGGAGATGTCACTTGTATACAAAATAGTAAAATGGACAATTTAAAATGCATAAGAGTTCATGAAAGTGGGACAATATGAATTATAACATATATCATAATGTAAATATAAGGCTCAAGATTTTCAAAACATTCGTAAATCATTCATAATCATAAGCATAAGAGAAAATTTTTATTAAACATGACTTGAGCCAAAGTATATAATCATAACCGTACATAAATCATATGAGAACAGTGACAATTTTAAAATTATGATAATCGTAAGCATTCTTGAAATACGTGAACTAGCCATGAAATAAGGCCGTGAGTCGGCAAAAAATCATAAATTCATAAATCAAAGTTCATACATGCTGGAACATGTATATACTTGATATCTCATAAATCTATGGTAAGTATTTGAGAGGAAATCTATCATAAGTCATAAATCATAATGGGTTAATGAACATCAAAATCAAAGTGGAATCATAACTTGACTTATCATGAAACATACATAATTGATCATAGTTTTGTAGAAATTTAAATTCATAAATTTATAATTGAAATAGTTATAAAATCTTCCAATGATTCATAAAGCATGAATTTATACATAAGAGGGATTAACCCATAGATAGATCGTAAGGATTTCATAAGAATTGGGGTAAACCCCATAGAATCAACATGTAGATTTTCATGAATTAGAGAGGGATTGGGCATGGATGTGAAAAATTCACCCATTCATAACCCTACATACCTGAAAGGCGGTCTACAACTCCTTTGATTGTCGATGAAGAATTGATAAAGAACTTGAGGAACTAGACTTGATCACCTCTCCAAAACCTCTAAACATGCATGCATGAATTAGGAATAGCTTAGAATGAACTTTCCCTTCCTTAGAAATCACCATTCGGATCTCTGAGCCAATTTAGAATTTAGATTTAGACAAATTACAAAAAGCCCATAATAAACTCGAGGGAAAAATAGTTGCTAGTCCCAATAAGGGAAGCTGGACCGAGTCATTGTCCTGGCGGCCGTCGTGGCCTGCCATCAAATCGTCTTCACTACCAAATCTCACACAGGGATCACCACGGGGTACCATGACTTCGTGGTGTACCCAGCGAGTTGTGGTGACCCCCGTTAGGTGCACTATACATTTTGCCTACCTTCCTCATCACGACAATGGCCCGACTCAATGAGTGGTGAGGCCCAGCTACCACTCTTGGTCATGTCCGTGGTGACCCAAAAATCAGAATTTTCAACCTAAATCCAACTCCTCTCCACGAGTCACTTCATGACTCGTGGCCATCCTGACGGGTCACAAGATGACTCGTTCGCGACTTTACAGTGCGAAAATTATGTTTTCTCTGTTCAACTCCGGGATCACGATCTTAGGGCTTTTTGGAGTGTTACATATCTCCACCCTTGGGAACATTCATCCTCGAATGTTGGAAGCATATAGAAAAATAGAAGTGCAACCATCATACTTAAATACTAATGATATAAGCCAAAAACTAACGGAATGGTGACTCCAGTTTGAACTACAGTAGCCAGATTTTGAACCACACATACATCCATTTACAGGAAAGAAACTAAGGTACATGATGAACATGAGCGAACGAGTATTAAGGAGGAAGCGATACCTTAAGTTGAAATTGAGGTGTTTGGAGAGAGAATAAATGCGGGTATTTAGTCATCATATTGGCTTGACGTCCTATGTAGCTCCCCTCAACATGCTAATTCATCATAAACTTTGCTTGGAAGCTGCTTTTTGTTTCTTAGCTTTCGAACTTGACGATTTAGTATCTCACAAAAACCTCTTCATAACTAAGATTATCTTTCACCATAGGCATTTGTCCACCATAATAGCTAGAGTGGATCACCCAAACACTTCGTTAGAGATGGAAAACTAGATGGAATGAAGCTAATTAGAGGAAACTCCAATTCATATTCTATCTTGCCAGCCCGTTTCACAATCTGGTAAGGAGCCAACATAACGGGAGGCGAGTTTCCCTTTCTTTGAATCTCATCACTCCGCTTCCTTAGGGGGATACCTTCATAAACACTCAATGGCATCAACTTTAAACTCAAGCTCCCTCCTTCTCACATCATAGGACTTTTGGCGACTACGAGGATTCTTTCAATACATCGATATGACTGAACTTTCTCCATAGCCTCATGCACTGAATTTGGTCCTATCATTGCAGCAGCTTCAAGAGCTTCAAACCAACCAATAGATGATCTACATCTTTGCCCATAGAATCCCCTCAAACGAAGCCATCGAATCTTTGGAATGATAATTTGTTATTATATGCAAACTCAATGAGAGGCAAATGATCATTCCAGCTACCCATGAGTCAATTACACGCTCTCAACATATATAAGAGACTAAATAGTTCCTCATACAATAACCAACAATTCACAGATGAAATGGTGTCTTGAGCTTAACTTGAGCACCAAGTCCTTTCTGAAAGGATCACCATGAGTAAGCGAGTACCTCTATCGATATGATAGGAAAGGGCACTCCATGCTGGCTTGAACTAGCTCTCGGATGTACAACTTAACTCCTCTGTTGAATCAGTAGTATTGACCGGTAGGAAATAAGCCGCTTTGGTCAACTTGTCTACCACCCAAATGGAGTCATACTATCGATAGAGTGAAGGAAACTCAGTGGTCATATTGATCTCCTCCCACTTCAAAGTAGGAATACTGATATGTTGAAGCACCTTCCTAGGTCTTTATTACTCAGCCTTTACTGTTGACAATTGGGACACTTAGCCACAAGATGCACTTATTATCCTTCTTCATGACTTTCCACCAATAGACTTCTGTAGGTCACGATACATCTTAGTGGCACCTGGATGTATCGATTACCTATAACCATGAGCCTCGTGCAACATCGATCTCAAATCACCAACATCGAAACGCACAAAGCGACCACGATATGAAGCACACCATCTCTCCCTTTGGAAGACCTCTACCTTCGATTACGAGGCGGCTTCCTTTAGTTTTACTAAAATAGGATCTCGTCTTGTATAGCTTTTACATCAGTCACCAAGGAAGATTGATTCATCCCGAACAATGATACCCCCATCCGTCGAGTTAAAGGCGAACTCTATAATTCATGTTAAGAATTTTGGAAGTCTACGAATACTAAAAACGAACTTCTGAGTCGTCACATGTTATGCTTAATATCATGCTAAACACACAAAACATTCAAATCCACCCCAAACTCATCCGGAATCCCTTGGTCACAACCATCGCCAATTCAATCATAAAACCCATTAGAATTGGTTGGAATCTGGCATCAAATTACCAATATAAGGTTATTTTGATTCTCAAGGCTCATAATTTCAACCAAAGGTCCAAATCACCTCGGGATCCATGCATACTACCAACTAAGTCATAAATCACCATCGGAACAACAAGCTTTGGAACCCAAACTCGAGGCTTTCATTAACCTGAAATATTGACTCTAGTCAAACCTCTCAAACCTCAAACCCTCCAAAATCGAAAATCTCAACCAATCTTCCTTAGATCATCTCAAAAATATTATTATCCACCTCCACCAAGTCATGAATAACAAAATGAAGTTATGGAAAGGTTCAACCCAAGGAAATGGATCAACAATCAAAAATGACCATGCGGGTTGTTACTTCCGGCTCGACTAATAGCTTGCACTTCTGGACTTCTACATACACGGAACCTAAGGAAGGGATAGGGTGTTACCTTGAACTTACCACATTTTAACCATCATCTCAATCATGGGGAACATCCATAGGGTTTAGAAGTAAGGGAATCCAGCATATTCGTTTAAGAAATCTAAGTTGGTATATACGATATAGCACGACCTTAGTGGAGTAGAACCCGGAAATCTTAGGGACTGAGTTCATAGAGCTGAACGTTCTAAGATCATGAGTTCACATGCACATGTGAGGTCATGACATGAAGTTGAATGGGTAATATTGGGATCAACATGTTGTGAGGTTACCTATCATCTTTGGGTTTTGAACATAAGCATGAGTTGAGCATAGTATCGAGCGAAACTAAGGGAAACATCTATAAGGGAATGGATGGACTACCCCTGGGTACTATTTATAGAACTTCCTTCCTAGATAACTCAAGACGACTTGGCCCTTCGCCTGTCTCCCTACCTTCCCACCCGAAATAAATCTCATATTAAATGCAATAAATGGATCTTGTACCTCATACGGTAGTTCTCGGAACTAGCAATCATAGCAGGTTGATAGGAAGGCTTATAACATACACAGGACTACATCGAGTATGCCACTGCTCTTGCTAACTTTCCTGTTGGGATGGCGATTCTTGGGTAGCGTCCAGGTGATTAGCGCATGACTATACCGCTTTGCAACGGCGATGGGAAATTCCTACACATGTCAGCCCCATATCCGTAACAAGTGTCTAAACCTGCCAAAAACCTTTGTCCTGCATGTTTTCTACCATATTTCGGAGCATCTTGGCGGCTGAATAAGAGTACATTGGAAGGGTGTCCGAGGGCACGGCCCCTCCTTTGAGTGCGTCTCGCTTGGTGAAAGGCAATCCTGTGTTTATGTATGGGTTGACCACAATAGAAGCATACATCTAGAGCCCACCATGCACTTTCCTAAATGGTTCTTCCCCTAGCACCTGCAAGCGGGTAAATAATCTCCCTCACTTGAGACTTGTATCCCCGGGCAGGCTGGGAGCTGTGGGGTTAGGCGACTCTCATTACTCGACCCTCGGCTGGGAACTCTCCAAGTCTTCGATCTGGGCCTTTTGTTTCTCCCTTTCTTCCCCATATGCTCTCTACCCATATGCAAATGTCATGACCTAAACAGGGGCATGGATTGTAACACGGGACAAGGAGCCTAAAGAGAGACCCCAAGTTGACCCATGGTATAAGCATACATCTAATCTTAATAAAGCGGAATAATAAATAAGATACTCATAGCGGAAGTCTAGCTTGAACATAACATGAATATGAAATACAGAAGCTGAATACATACATATGTCTGAAAATCCTCTAAACATGATGAGTTGATGGGACAAGACCCCAACTAACTCAACAAAACTGAAATTGAAATACATAAAGGAAAGGCTGAATAATATAGTCTCGAAATCGGGACTCACCCACAATAAGAATGCTAACTCTAACAAGCGACTACGGCGGGGCTGAATCGAGAGGAAGTGGGGTCTGTATCATAAAGCGATACAGCATAGAGTATGTGGTTAGTACATGGATTGTACGAATGCAAGGTAAACAAAATCGCTAAAGTAAATAAAATCATTTAAAGACAATGCATAATATAACATAGCGTTAATTACGAGAGTAGGACTTACATACACATTCTTTCACAAATCATGATCTCTTCATAACATAACATAACATTACTTCATAACATCATAACTGAATCGATTGACTCAAAGTTGAATTCTGACATTTATAAGAAAAGTTGAAAATTAGGTCAAACACCTTTAGAACATGCATATATATATAAATCTCATGAGTAATGAATATGCATAAACGTAAAACCTGAGGAATAATAGGAGACTTGTCTGTTAACCGACATACCACGATAGAGCTTACGTGTCAACTATCACACTTAAGTGGGTAGAGTCGTCTCAAAGCCTTGTCGGGGCTAGGGGCCGATACCATGATATTGATATCAAGCTGAAAGGCTACATCCAGTGGGGATAACTCACAAGGGGAGGTCCCAAAGTCATAATGTATCAACCTATATTGGCTCATAGTTCGAGTGCCAGGGTGATTGACCCTGCTTTGCTCGGTGCTAGACACTACTCCCCAAAATAGCCATATGCCCTACATCATTTTATAATGAAGCTCAATATCGTCTATTGACGAAGCTAAATGATAAATACATCTCAAATACTAAAATCATGCGTGAGAAGCTTTAACAAAGGCATACCACAATTTGAAACATAATTAGGAGTCTTCGCTCCAAAACCATGTGGTAAAAAGCTATACGTAGGAAAATTTTAACTCAAAAATATACCAAACTGAAAATATAATTGGGAGTCTTCGCTCCAAAACTATGTGTTAAGATTAATTCGGGAAAATCATTATTCATACTTAACATGTGGGCATCGCCCAAGGCTTTATTATACTAAGAACTACTCAATTCTTATCTATAACATAATTGTAAACATGGTAGCTTCAAATCATGTTTTTCATCATAATATCTCATCATCATCATATACTCATCACAAATCTCATCTTTCATGAACATTTTATCTATAGCCTTTTAATTCATAAGACTAGAATCATGATTTTAAATTGAAAACATCATAAAATTTGCCCATGCTTCATATTTCAATAGTGGAATCATAATCCAGATCATACCCCATGTATAGAAATAGAAGATCCATGCATTTGGGTTAAAACCCCATAGATTAGACATAGGAATGTCATACTTTAGAGAGGGATTGGGCATCGGTGTGAAAGAAATCACCCATTCATAACCTTACATACTTGTTGGTAGCTGATTCTAACACTTCTTTAGATGCCCAATAGGGAAATTGATAAGGAGGCTGATGAATGCTAAGCTTGATCACCCTCTCAAGTCTTCTACCTTGCATGCATGAATGAAGGAGGCCTAAAATGAACTTAACATCTTTAAAAGTCACTATTCATAACTCAAAACGTTGTAGTTTAGTCCCTAGGAACTTAGAAATTATGGAAAATCCCTTACTAATTTCACAAAAAATAGCTGTCGGGGGGTCCTAACGGAGGACCTAACAATTCGTTGCTCAAGGCCACGACTCGCGGAGTCGTCCGTGAAGTGCACTGCTTCACCTGATCTTCTAGGCTCGTCACGGGAAGCCTAACAAATCGTTACCGGTGAATACGACTCATGGTCACCATTAAGTGATGTACACTTCCGTCATGCCAAATATTTTCTCAAATAGCTTACCACGACCTACCCCATGAATCGTGGTGACCCACGATTCATGGGGTCCCTTTCGTCAAGTCCACTGCCCCTTTCCCTTTTCTTTCCTTAATCCCCATCCCCACGGCCGACCCAACGGCTAGGTAGGGAGCGTATGAGTGGTCATGCCCGTGGGGGTCTCCTCTTCTCAAGCCTTAAATTTAATCCTGGCCTTCCCACAGGTCACATCATGACCCATGGGCTTGATCTCACAGTCTCCTCATGACTCATTCTGAGTACTGCTACAAAATTTCACTTTTTCTCCGTATCCAACTCCGGGTCACAATCTTTGGGCTTTGAGGTATAACAATATCTCCCCCTTGGGAGGTATTCATCCCTCGGGTGTTAGAAAACACCTAGAAAAGCAGAGAGAATGCAATCATCATATTCAAATACTGATCATTTAAACCAAAATCTGACGTAAGGACTATCTCAATTTAAATCCACATGATTGAACTAATTTCATGAATCATACACACATCCATATACATAGAAGAAACTTGAGCACATGAACTAAACATGAAATTAAATAAAGTACGAGGAAAAACTGATACCTCAAGCTTAAACTAAGCCAGTAGAGAACAAATGTGGGTATCTAGCCATCATATCTGCTTCGTCTTTGCACGTAGCTCCTTCAACATGTTGATTCCTCCATAACACTTTAACTGAAGATACTTCCTTGTTCCTTAGCCTTGAACACGGCAATCCAATATTTCATTGAAACCTCCTCATAGCTAAGGCTGCCTCACACAACCTTTGTCTACCGGGATAACTAATGTTGGATCACCCAAACACTCTTCAAAAGCATTATGTGAAATACGGGATGTACGGAAAGCTAGTTACGAAGGCAACTCCTTTGCTTAAGCCACCTTTCAACACGTCTCACTGTCCAGGTAGCCGGACGACATAGCGGAACTAAGTTTCCCTTTCCTTCAGGTACTCAACAACACTTAGAGGACACCCTTAGAAATACCCAGTCATCGACTTCAAGTTCTAACTCTCTTCTTTTCACGTCCGCATAAGACTTTTGGCGACTCAAGGCAATTTTCAACTTGTCTCATAATGGCCCGAACCTTCTCCATTTAGCCTTCATGAACCAAATCCGGCCCTATCATTGCCGCCTCACCAACTTCAGACCATCCAATGGGTGATCTACATCTCCGCCTGTAAAGCGCCGAGCGGTGCCATCGAGTGCTAGAGTGATAGTTGTTGGTAGCAGGTGGGCTCGATCGATGGAAAATGCTCATCCTATCTACCTCTAAAGTCAATTATGCATGCTCTGAACATGTCCTCGAGGGTCTGGATTGTCCACTCCGCTTGACCATCCGTTTGGGGGTGAAATGTTATGTTGAGCTTAATTTGTGTACCCAATCCTTTTTTAAACGACTTCTAAAACAAAGGTGAATTAGTACCTCAATCTGAAATGATGGATAAGGGTAATCCATGCAATTGTACCAACTCCCGAATATATAGTATGGCATAATCCTCTGCTGAATTCGTGGTTTTAACTGGTAGAAAATGTGCAACCTTGGCCAACACTTTGTCTACCACAACCCAAATGGAATCATATTGTCGACGATACGAGGTAGACCTATGATAAATCCATATTAATTTCTTCCCTTCAAGTAGGAATGCTCATATCCTGAAGCAAAACCTCCCAGTCTCTGATGCTCAACCTTTACTTGCGACGGTACGAACACTTGGCTACGAATTACGCAATATCCTTCTTCATGTCATTCCACCAATAGATTTTCCATAAGTCACGATACACCTTGGTGGCACCTGGATGGATAGAATACCTATATCCATGAGCCTCATGCAACATCCAGCTCCTCCGTCTCCCACGTCCGAAAAACATAAGCGACCCTAGTACCGAAGCACACCATCTCCCCCTTGAGGAGAAGACCTCGCCTTCTAACTTGAATGGCTTCCTTTAACTTCACCAAATCGAGTCCTCATCTTATCTAGCTTTCACGCCGGTCACCAAGGATGATTACGTGCATTACGGACAACAACACACCGCCATCACTCGAGTCGACCAACCCCAACTCCTAACCTTGAGATTTGATGTACATCTTTCACCAGCTCCTTCTTCCTCTCATCCACATGGGACACACTCTCCATAGAGAGTCTACAAGTGTGTCGAGATACCGATAGCAGGATGGTAAAGGACACTCTTATCATAGTCCTTGAGTAGCTTCAACCACCTTCTTTGTCGTAGATTGAGATCTTTCTGTGTGAACATCTTGCAAGCTCTTGTGGTCATAAATACATCCACGTGGAACACATTACAATAATTTCTGCATATATTCAAGGCGAATACCACTTTGTGTCCAATTCAAGATCATAGGTCAGATAATTCTTCTCATGGACTTTCAACTATTTTGGAGGCCTAGGCCTTGACTTTCTCTCCCGTCTTTGCATCAATACACACCAGAGTCGATTCTTGAAGCATCACAATACACCACGAATCCATCGGTACCCTTGGGTAGGGTCAACACCCTAAGGTAAGTCGAGTCTTCAACTCTTGGAAGCTCTTCTCACAAGACTCCGACCATTGGAACTTCACCTTCTTCTGGGTCAATTTGGTCAAAGGTGCTGCAATCGATGAGAAACCTTCAACAAATCTCATTAGTAGCCCGGCTAAACCCAAGAAGCTCACGAATATACGAAGAATTCACGGTCTAAGCCAATTCTTCACCGCTTCTGACCCCACTAGAGTCTACTTGTATGCCCTCACTTGACACCACATGGCCCAAAATGCCCACGGACTTCAACGAAAACTCACACTTATTTGAATTTGGCATATAGCTGGAGGTCCTTGAGTAACGGCACCACTCTCAAATGGCTATGCTCCTCCTTGCTCGAGTATATCAAAGATGTCATCAATAAACACAATCATGAACATGTCCGGGTATGGCTTGAACACCCACTTTTCATCAAGTCCATAAGTTGTAGGGAGCATTCGTTAGTCCAAAAGGCATGACTACAAACTCATAATGACCATACACATGATCTGAAAACTTTGCTTTGGGATGTCACTCTCACGAACTCTGCGGCGTGATACCCGGATACGAGATCTATTTTAAGCTTGGCACCACCGAAGCTGGTCAAACAAATCATCAATCTGGGTAGAGGATATACATTTCTTGACGGTGACTTTATTCAGTTTCGATAGTCAATACGCATGCGAAGAGAACCATCTTTCTTTCAAACTAAGAGAAGCTGGTGCACCCCATGGGGACATTCTCGGTCTAATGAAACCCTTATCTGAGAAGTCCTTCAGCTGTTCTTTCAACTCTTTAGCTCATTTGGAGCCATTTTGTAGGGAAGAATAGCATAGGTTGCGTGTCGATGAAGGTCGATACCAAAGTCAATCTCCCCGCTCAGATGAACACACGGCAAATCATCAAGAAAGACCTGCGGATACTCGTACTACTAGAACTGGCTAGATAGTCGGGGTCTCGGACTCAACATCCTTAACCCTAACTAGATGGTACACACAACCCTTACAAATCATCTTCTTTGGCCTTAAGGTAGGAAATGAGGAAATGACCTACGAGCACTGACTAAACTACCCTTCCATTCTAAAGCGGCTCATCCAGAATCCCAGACTCTATTTTGCTTTCGGGTTCTATAATTAACTAAAGAATAGCATGCAAATAGCCAATCCATGCCGAGAATCACGTCAAAATCGGTCATGGCTAACTCTATTAAATCTGTGGTGACCTTCGGGGCGAGGCCAGGCAACCTCCTATACACCCATCTAGCTATATAGCGGGTTACCTCTTTGGGTAGAAGCCGAAGGGTCCTAACAAGACTTCGACAACGGCTCGAGAAATACGCACATAAGGTGTCACAAAAGAAAAGGTAGCCCCCGGATCTAACAAGCATAAACATCAATATGAAAAACTCATAACATACCGGTGACCATAATGAGACCTCCTACTCACGGCGGGATGCTAAGGCATAGAATACATGCATGACGGCCGTCGGTGTGCTAGTAGATGCCCCGATGGGTTGAGCGTGCGGGAGGCTGCTTGAACTAGAAGTGAGCTAGGCCCCCAACCTAATCATGTCTCGCTACTTGGAAAATCTCTAAGCTTTGTATCAAGGCTTCCCTTTCCGAAACAAGCATATGAACTTGCCAAGCAACGGCTGTGTTCCCCGACCACATACTGCGACAAGTTGGGATGCTAGAATCTATGTTTCTTGCTCTAACACCTCGAGCGACTCGGCTCTCTATGATCACATCTAGGCTTGGATGGCACACTCGATACCAAAGATCTTTGGGAATGATGATCTGGTGGGTGGCAGCCGGTGCCACCATTTGACCCTCGGCTTGTGAGAATCTATGGTCATCGTCCTGGCCTCTTGGCCTCCTCTCTCGGATAATGCCGCCTCCATCTGTTTAGGCATTCCAACACTATTCGTAGAAAAATACATGTCCTAGTGGGCATAGCGGTCCTACAATCCTTGTCCAAATAGCCCGCTACTCCATGCATGAACACCTTTCTGGTGCCTTTCAAATCTGAAGCTACTAACTTTGTGCCATATTTCAATAAGCTAGTGAACTCGAGGGCATACTCTTTTCATAGTCATTCTCCGCCTGCGTCAAATTCCACCGGGTCGGGCGCCTTGACTCCGCTTGTATCACGAGGAAAGTAAGTCGGGGAATGCAATATGGAACTCTTCCCAGTGACGGGGACTGCTCCACGACCATGTTATCCTTCCATTGGCAAAACCGGATATACGCGACCCCTTCCCAGTGGTAAGAGGCCAACTCTATGCACCCAACTCCATTCACCCCCATGCCTTGGGTGATCTTGACAATCTCATAAATGAACTCATGCGGGTCCTCATCTACCTCGGACCCAAGAAACTCCAACGGTTCATCCTCCAAAGTCTCGACTCCGAGTTGTCCATTTGCATTACCATTTGTGAAACATATGAAACGCCTAGAGATTGGCTGACGGATCAAAGGCCTACACAAGAATGCGAATAGCGGCCCAAAACTCGGTGAGCGGCGCTCAAGTGCACGAATTGCTCCTGAACTAGTGGGGCTTGTTGGTGCCCATTACCCATTTGCCATCACCATTGGCCTTCGCCCTCCCATTTCTCCTACCAT
This sequence comes from Datura stramonium, assembly GCA_018107945.1. Taxonomy (NCBI): domain Eukaryota; kingdom Viridiplantae; phylum Streptophyta; class Magnoliopsida; order Solanales; family Solanaceae; genus Datura; species Datura stramonium. The sequence goes on from JACEIK010005187.1 coordinate 106,133, forward strand.
TCACTCTTCGAGAAGCCATGATTTTACAATTGCGAATATCACGAATTAGAAGGATAGAAAGTCTTTTCATCGCACGGCATAGATTATGAAAGAAGGGAATATTTCCTAAACATCTCGTAGTCTCTTCTCATAAGTGTATGCAGCTTCACACCCATGAAAAAAAGACTACTTAACATGGCTTTCATAAACCTAAGACACTTCCAAACCTATTTGCTGCGATACAAGTTTGTCACAACCCAAATAAGAGTGCGGATGGTAACACGGGACAAGGATCCTCGAGAGACCCAAAGTTGACCCATGGCATAAGCATACATCTAATCTTAATAAGAAACTGAATAATCAAAAAGATACTCATAGAGGAAGTCAAACTTAACATAACATCGAATAAAAAATCTATTGAATACATACATATGTACGAAAAGCCTATAAACATGGCCGAGTTGATGGGTAGAACGTCCAAAGCCTTGTCAGGGCTAGGGACGATACCATGATATTGATATCAAGCTGAAGGCCCATCCGGGAAGGGGAAGCTCATAAGAGAGGTCCCAAAGTCATAATATATCAACCTATGTTGGCGCGTAGTTCGAGGCACGGGGGTGATCGACCCTTGGCACACTTTCTGATTGCTGAACCTACTCCCAAAACATGCATATGCTCTACGTCATTCTATGACGAAGCTCAACATAGTCTATTGACAAAGCTAAATGATCAAATAAATCTCAAATTTAAATCATGCATATGAGAAGCTTAAACTCAAGACATACCACAAGTATTTGGGTTAAAACCCCATAGATTAGACATGCGAATTTCATATTTTAGAGAGGGATTGGGCATGGCTGTTAAAGAAATCACTCATTCATAACCTTACATACCTATTGTTAGATGATTCTAACACTTCCTTAGATGCCCAATAGGAAATTGATAAGAAATTTGATGAGTAAAGGATCACCCTCTCCAAGTCTTCTACCTTGCATGCATGAGTTAATAAGGTCTAAATGAACTTAACCCCCTTTAAAGGTCACTATTCCATAACTCAAAACGTCATAGTTTAGGCCCTAGGAAACTTAGGAATTGCAGGGAAGAGTCCTTACTAATTCGCGGAAAATAACTATCGGGGTCCTAACGGAGGACCTAATGAGTCATTGCTTTCCCGGGAGTCACGACTCGCCGGCGTCGTCAAATGAAGTGCACTACTTCACCTAATGACTAGGCTCGTCACGGGCAGCCTAACGACTCGTTACTAGTGACCACGACTGATTTCACCATTCGTGATGTACACTGCTATCATGCCAAATATTTTCAAATAGTTGTTACATTACCCACGAATCATGGGTGACCATGACTCATAGTCCCTTAAATCCAGAAAACATTTCCCTTTTCTTTCCTTAATCCCCTCCCCATGACCCCCAACCCAATAACTCGTGGGGCCTGGCCATAAGTAATGGTCATGCATACGGGGGTCTCCTCTTCTCAAAGCCCTAAAATTTCATCACGGCCTTCCCCACAAGTCACATCACGACTCGTGAGTTGATGCCTCTGAGTATCCTCACGACTCGTTAAAGTGCGCTGCAAAATTTTCACTTTTTCTCCGTATCAACTCCGGAATTCACGATCTTTGGGCTTTAGGTATAACATTGAATCAACAAACTTAGATGGGCTCTTCTTCGTGAGTTCTTGAACCCTAGTAGATGCCGCCTCTGCGGTAGGATTCAGCGATGCAATAGTCTGCGTTTGAGTTTGGGTGATCATGGCCGTATCAACACTCTGAGGGCGGCCCCAAGTTATTGCATCCGTAACTTGCATGGGATCCATTAGAGTTGGTAGGGCTGGTTGTCCCATTGTTGTTCTAAGAAGACATGTGTGCTTTTAGCATTATAGCATGAGTTATAGGAAGGAAATTCGAACTCATAGCACGATATAGAGTCATGAAAGAAGGAACATTTCCTAAATGTCTCATAGCCTCTTCGTTATAAGTGTGGCGCTTCACACCCTGAAAAGACTCTACTTAACGCGGCTTTCGGACACCTAGGACACTTATAAACCTATTGCTCATTACAAATTTTGTCAAGACAAAACATAGGCAGGATCGAGACGGGACAAGGAACCCCGAGCTCCAAGTCGACCCATGGCATGAAAATAAAATCTAACTCGATAGATAAAGTGGAAGATCAACATATCTAACATACGAAAATCCCAGACATAACATGATACGAACATACAACGCAAGTACGAGCTAAATACTACCTGTATCTAAAAGCCTCCCAAGCAGGATAGGTTGATGGGGCAAGACCCCAACTAACTCTCTAAGTCGTAAAACAGAAAGACGTAATACAGGCGATAAGGTAGGGCCCTCGCAAGATGAAGTTCACCAATAGATCTTTGAGAGTAGCTATCTACGAATCGACTAGCGGGGAGGCGAGCTGGATGTCGGAGCCTGTATCATGAGATGATACAGCATAAAGTATCGCAGTCCAATACATGGAATGTACCGAGTAAGCAAGATAAGTAAACGGACGGAGTTTAAAATGCATAAGAGTTCTGAGAGTTGGGCAACATGATCATAACGTAAATATCATAATATGCTTATAAGGCTCAAGATTTTTAAAAAGCGTTTCTAAATCATTCATATTCATAATCATAAGAAAAACGTTGTAAACATGGCTTGGGGCAAAGTATATAATGTAACCGTACATAAATAATGAGGAGCAGGTGGGAGATTCTTATAACCGACATACCCCATATGAAGCACACATGGAGCCCGACTTATAAACCCTAATCGGGAAGATTATTGCATTGCCATTTTATCCAAGGGTAGAACCATGAAAGAGGTGTGATATCACAACAAAAGGCCCATTTGGGCAAAGGGAGACAGATATCATGGAGTGGTCCCATCGTGGCTACATTGGTCTTGCTGATTATGAGACTCGGGAGTGTCGCCCCGACCCGAATCTACTCGAGTGTTAAATACTACTCCCAAAACATATATACTACTTATAGCATAATATACATGAAATTTATAGGCTAGTTTAAAATCATGACAATCATGGCATGCTTGAAATACGTGAACTAGCCATGAAATAAGGCCTGTGAGTCAGCCAAAATCATAAATTCATAAATCATGAAGTTCATGCATACATGTAAATTATGTATACTTGATATCTCATAAATCAATGGTAAGTATTTGAGAGAAATCATATCACAAGTCATAGAAGAATTATAATGGGTTAGTGAACATCAAAATCAAAGTGGAATCATAACTTGACTTATCATGAAACATACATAATTGAGCATAGTTTTATAGAAATTTAAATTCATAAGTTTATAATTGAAATAGTTATAAAATCTTCCCATGAATCATAAAAGTAGTAATTTATACATGAGAGGAATTACGCCATAGATAGATGCGTGAGATATCACAAGAATTGGAGTAAACCCCATGGGAATCACATATAGATTTTTATGAATTAGAGAGGGCTTGGGCATAGATTGTGAATAGATTCACCCATTCATAACCCTACATACGAGAAAAACTTATTCTACAACTCCCTTGATTGCCCAGTGAAGAATTGATGAAGAACTTGAGGAACCAGACGATCACCTCTCCAAAACCTCTAAACTTTCATGCATGAATTAGGACTGGCTTAGAATGAACTTACAACTCTTAAAACTCACTATTCCGAGCTTAAAACTACGTATCTTAGACCTTAGGATCATAGAAATTACGGAAAATCCCTTAATAAACTCGCTGGGAAAAAGCAGGTGGCGGTCCCAATGCGGAATTTGGATGAGTCTTCGTCCCGGCCACGAGTCGTCCTTCCATCCATTGTCTTCAACGCCGTCTGCTCGGGGCTCTGCATGGGGCACACCACAACTCGTGGTGTACCCAGCGAAGTCATGGTGACCCACCCGTGGAATGCACTACCCAATTTCTCCTACCTTTTACCTCATCACGACTGATTGACTCAACGAGTCATAGGGCCTAACCGACTCGTGGCCATGTTAAGTAGTGACCTAAAAACCAGAAATTTCAACCTAGAAATTCAACTCCTCTCCATAGTTACTTCATGACTCGTGGTCATCTGAGGTCACGGGATGACTCGTTCTATGACACAGTGCAGAATATTCTATTTTCTCTATTTCAACTCCGGGTTTGATCTTAGAGCTTTCGGGTATTACAATATCTCCCCCTTGGGAACATTCGTCCTCGAATGTTGAAAAACATATAGAAAAGCAGAGTGCACCCGTCATATTAAAATACTGATCATATAGAAGTGACGGAATAGTGACTCAATTTGAACTACATGACTTAACTAAATTTCAGAACCATACATACATACCATTTCGTGAGAAAAAAACAGGTACATGAAGAGTTTGAACATGATCAAACTAGAGTATTAGGAGAAGCGATACCTTAAGGCCCGAAACTAAACTGAAAGAGAACAAATGCGGGTATTTAGTCATCATATCGACCCGTCTTTACATTAGCTCCCTCAATATGCTGATTCCTCCATAAAACTTTAAATGAAGCTACTTGTGTTTCTTAGCTTTAGACAGCCGATCGAGTATCTCCACCAGAACCTCTTCATAACTAAGATTGTCTTTACACCAACAACATCCATCGAAATAACTAGAGTTGGATCACCCGAAACACTTCTCTAAAGTGATACATGGAAAACTAGATGGTGAAGCTAGTACGAGTGCAACTCCAATTCATACGCAACCTTGCCAACCCGTTTCACAATCCGGCATGGGCCAAAATAATGGGGCCCAGGTTTTCCTTTTTCCAAATCACCATCACTCCCTTCGTGGAGATACCTTCGAGAAACAACCAATCATCAACCGAACTCAAGCTCCCTCCTTCTCACATCAGCATAGGACTTTTGGAACTACGAGCTGCTTTCAACACAGTCCGTATAAACAACTTTCTCCATAGCATCATGAACTAAATTTGTTCCTATCATCGCAACTTCACCGACTTCAAACCAACCAATAGGGTTAATCTATCTTCGCCCATAGAGGCCTCAAACGGAGCCATCTTGAATGTTGGAATAGATAGTTGTTATTATAATACAAACTCAATGAGAGGCAAATGATCCCAACTACCCTTAAAGTCAATTACGCTCTCAACATGTCCTCGATGATCTGAATGATCAGTTCCACTGATCATCGATTCCTGGATGAGAAATGCTATATTGAGCTTAACTTGAGTACCAAGTCCCTTTTGAAATGATCTCTAAAACTTAGAGAGGTAAGTTTAGTACCTCTTGTCTGATATGATAGGCAAGGGCACTCCATGCAGCTTGACTGGCTGTGGATGTACAACCAACATAATCATCACTTGAATGGTAGTATTATTAGGTAGGAAATCGTAGCTTTAGTCCCTTTGTCCACCACCACCCAAATGGAGCGTCACATGTTGATAAGTGAAAGGCAATCCTGTGATGAAGTCCATATTGATCTCCTTCACTTCCAAGTAGGAATACTGATATCTTGAAGCACACCTCACGTATTTTGATGACCTTTACTATTGACAGATTAGGACACTTAGCCAATAATTATACAATGTCACTTGTTCATATCATTCCACCAATGAACTTCCTCGTAGGTCACGGTATATCTTGGTGGCACGTGGATGTATCGATTACCTGGAACCGTAGGCCTCGTGCAACATCTGATCTCTCAATCATAACCTTCCGAGCAGCATGGGGCGATCCACAATCTGAGCGCTCATCTCCCCTTTGGAGAAGACCTCTACCTTCAATTACGACGGCTTCCTTTAGTTTTACCAAAACCAGGTTCTCGTCTTGTCTAGCTTTTACATCGAGTCACCAAGGAAAGATTACGGTTTATCCCGAACAATGGAAACACCATTTATCGAGTTAACAAAGCGAACTCCAAAATTCATGCTAAGAATTTTGGAAATGCAGAAAATACTAAAAATGAACTTTTGAGTCGTCACATGTTATACTTAAAATCATGTGTGCAAATATTCAAATCCACGAAACTCATCCGGAATCCCCACGGTCACAGCCCAAATCGCAATTCAATCATAAAACCCATTCGGACGGGTTGAATTATCAAATTACCAACATAAGGTTGTTTTGATTGGAAGTTGTCCGTAGATCAAACTTAGCCTCCTCGGGGCTCATAATTTCAACAAAGGGTTTAGAAATCACTCCAAAATCACCTGGATCTATGCAAACTATCCAACTAAATCATAAATCACCATCAGGAACCAGCAAGCTTTAGGAACCCAATTTTGAATCTTAACTTTTGAAATGTTGACTCTGGTCAAACCTATCAAACCTCGAGCCACCCAAAAATCCAAGAAAATCTCACCCGATCTTTATTAGATCATCACAGCAGTGTCATCCACCTCCATAAGTCATGAATAACAAAATGAAGTTATGGAAAGGTTCAACTCAAGGAAATGGATCAATAATCAAAAATAACCATATGGGGTTGTTGCACTTCCCAACTCACTTCATCATTGCACTTCTAGACTTCCATAACCGTCACCTAAGGCATGGATAGGAGTTCCTTGAACATGCCCATTTTAACCATCATCTCTCCAATCATGGGGAAAATCCATAGGGTTTCCCAAGTAAGGAATCATGAGCACGAATTGTTTAGAAATCTAAGGCGGGCATATGTACGATACGGCCGATTTTATGAGCCAATAGGGCAAATCTTAAGGACTGAGTTCATAGAGCTAAGCATGCTAAGAGACATGAGTTCACATACGTAATGAGGGTCATGACATGAAGTTGAATGAGTAATATTGGGATCGTTGGTAGCGGACTACCTATCATCTTAGGGTTCGAACATAAGCATGAGTTGGCGCCTTGGCATCGAAGCGCTTATAAGGAAACATCTCTAAAGGGAATGGATGGACTATCCCCAAATACTATTTATAGAGAACTTCCTTACTAGAAAACTCAAGACGACACAAACGCTTCACTTACCATCTCCCTACCTTCCACGAAATAAATCTCATATTAAAATGCATAAAGGGATCTTGTACCTCGGACAATAGTTCCCAGATCCCCAGCAATCATGGTAGGTTCGATAGGAAGGCTTACCCATAACAAACCTAGGATTACATGTCGGGATTGTGCCACTTACTCTTAGTAACGCATCTGTTAGGATGGGTGATTTGCTGGGTTTGATGAAGTGATTGGCACACTAGATCTACCCTTGCTCTGCTTGGCCCATGGGTAATTCTGCGTATGTGTCATTTTCCCACATCCGTAACAAGTGTCGGAACCTGCCAAACACCATCCCGTGTGTGTGTTCTACCATATTTCAAGGCATGGCGATTGGCTAGATAAGGCCTGCTTGGAGGGAGTGGACGGGGCACGGCCTCTACAGCCGTCTCACTTTGGGCGAAGGGCGTCTGCAGGTGTTTATGTAAGTGACCATAATAGAAACACCTCTAAACCCCATCATTCACTTTCCTAGGTGGTTCTTCCTGACACCATAAGCTAGGTAAGTAATCTCCCTCTCACCGAGGCTTGTAACCCCGAACTTGAGCTAGAGACCTATGACGGGGTTGAGACTGACTCACTACTCAGCCCTTCTTGGGAACTCTCAATTCTTGATCCACAGGCCTTTTGTTCTCCCTTTTTCCCACTTATGCTCTCCACCCATATTGAATCACAGAAACTTAGACAGCTCCTCTTCGTGAGTTCTTGAATCCTAAGCCGATTATTGCCTCTCCGGTGCAGGGTTCACTTATCGATGATGCAATGAGTTAGGGTACAGGTGATCATGTAGAATCAACAAGGTGAGTTCTGTCAGTAACTTACATGAGATCCATTGGAGTTGGTGGGATTGCAGCTGACTCCTTTGTTGTTCTGAGAAGACATATTTCTACACACATGTAGCACGAGTTAGAAAGGTAAAAAGTCGAACTCACAAAAGCGAGATAGAGTCATAAAAGAACATTTCCTAAACGTCTGTAGCCTCTTCAACATAAGTGGCCAGCCTTCACACCCATGAAAAGACTCTACTTAATGCGGCTTTCGGACACCCCTAGGACACTTCAAAACCTATTGCTCTGATATCAAGTTTTGTCATGATCCGAACATAGGCAAGGATCGAGACACGGAACAAGAAACCCCAAAGACTCCAAGTCGACCCATGGAATGAACATAACATCTAACTCGGTACAATAAAGTGGAAGATCAACATATCTAACATGCAAGTCTGAACATACAATGCAAGTCTAAAGTTAAATACAATCTATGTCTGAAAAGTCTCGATGTCTGATGAGTTGATGGGACAAGACCCCAACTAACTCTCTAAGTAGGCGAAAGACATAATACAGCCCGATAAGAGTAGGGCCCTCGCAATATGAGGACTCACCACGAATGCGAGGAAGTAGCTAACTCTTGTAAAGATATGACTAGCGGGGCCCGAGCACGGATGTCGGAGCTGTATCATGAGATGATACAGCATAAATATAAAATCGTACGTGGAATGTACCGGAAGAGTTTTCAAGGTAAGTACGGACGGAGTTTAAAATACATAAGAGTTCATGAGAATAGGACAACATGATCATACGTAAATATCATAATGTAAACATAGGCTCAATTTTTTCAAACATTCGTAAATCATTTTATAATCATAAGCATAATAAAAAAAAAATTATTAAACATGACTTGAGCCAAAGTATAAATCATAGCAGTATATAAATCATGAGGATCGGTGGGAGATTCTTATAGACATACCCCATATGAGCACATATGGAACCCGGGCATAATAAACCCCTAGTTGGGAGGGTGTTCATACCTTGCCAAGGAGTAGAACCAAGAAAAGAGTGTGATATCACAACAAAAAGGCCCATTTGGGCAAGGGATGTATGGAGGTCCCATCGTAGCTACGTTGGCGCGGTTCGAGACTCGAGTATGCTTGGACCCGGGTCTGCCCAGTGTGCATCCTACTCCCAAAATATATACTAGTGCTCATGGATAATATACATGAGATTCATGGGCTAGTTTAAAATCATGATAATCATAAGCATGCTTGAAATACGTGAACTAGCCATGAAATAAGGTCGTAATTTCGGCAAAAATTATAAATTCATAAATCATGAGTTGTACATACTTGTAAAACTTATGTATATACTTGATATCTCATACTTGATATCTCATAAATTCATGGTAAGTATTTGAGAGAAATCATATCATAAGTCATAAATCATAATGGATTAATGAACATCAAAATCGATGTGGAATCATAACTTGACTTGTCATGAAACATACATAATTGGGAATAGTTTTGTAGAAATTTAAATTCATAAGTTTATAATTGAAATAGTTATAAAATCTTCTCATGATTCATAAAGCATGAATTTATACATAAGAAGGATTAACCCATAGATAGATCGTAAGGATTTCATAAGAATTGGTGTAAACCCCATAGAATCAACATGTAGATTTTCATGAATTAGAGAGGAATTGGGCATGGGTGTGAACAGATTCACCCATTCATAACCCTACATACCTGAGAAAGACTGATTATACAACTCCCTTGATTGCCCAATGAAGAATTGATGAAGAACTTGAGGAACTAGACTTTATCACCTCTCTAAAACCTCTAAACTTCCATGCATGAATTAGGAATAACTTAGAATAAACTTACCCTTCTTAAAACTCACTATTCAGAGCTTAAAACGATGTAGTTTGGGCCTTAGGATCATAGAAACTACGGAAAAGCCCTTAATAAACTTGCAGGAAAAAATAAGTTGCCAGTCCTAAGAGTGGGCATTCGGTTTTTTGGTTCGGTCTTTTTTATTTTTGGTTTTTCATTTAGTATACCGAACACCGAACCAAACTAATTCGGTTTGGTTCATTTTTTTCAAATTCGATTCAGTTCGGTTCGATTTTTCTAATTTGATTTTTTCGGTTATGGGCCTAATTAATGGGCTATTTTTTTTACTTACAAAATAAGCTATTTTTTTAATTAAAAATGAGTTGTTTTATCTTTTTAAATATAAAATAAATTATTTTAAGTTTGAATTCTAAAGTTTAATTCAACTGAGCTTAATTTTAAATTTTTAAGTAAAGAAAATAGCGGGATCAGTTGATTTACATTTAGTAG
>JACEIK010005188.1:0-16011 GCA_018107945.1 Datura stramonium
ATTTTGAGTAACTACCTAACAAGTTCACTTACCGGCTTTAGTCTAGCTCTTCCATATTCCCTGTGGGATCGACCCCAACCTCTAGTTGGGTCCTTTATTGACAACGTCCACTTCATACTTCCATAGGAGGTATGGTTTGAGCATTATCACTAATATACAAGGGTCTAACCTAGACTCTTAGCGTCAAGGTCAGGGGAACCAAGGTCGGAACTACTACAGTGATGACAATTACAATCGAGGCCAATACAGAGACAATGGAGACTGGAAAAAGCGTGAGGAGTACAAGTATGACAGAAGTGGTCTATATGTCCCTCCAAGGAACCGTGAGCCAGAGTCTAGTGGTTCAAGGGTGTAAGGCATGTTTTCTAAGGTACTTAAGCAGATGGAGGAAACAAATGGACATTTCAAGGAACTTCGCGTTGATACATATCACATGTCGTGGCCATTAAGCAGATTGAGCAGTAGCTTAGTTAGACATCTATTGCTATGAACTAGAGGCAGAAGGGCACGCTTCCGAGCAATATAGTTTAAAATCCAAAAAATGACAATCATTGCATGGGGGTCACTACTAGGAGTGGGAAGGCACCAGTTGATCCTCCGAGGCCAGTTGTGACAGATGAGATAGTTGACCCTGTGGTGAATGATGATGATAAGGTGGCGGACTCCGAAGAGCAGATTTCGGTTGATGATTCAGTGGAGAAGACCACTCCTAGTAATGCAATGGAGCATGGTTCTGGCAAAGAGAAGGAGAATGAAGTACCTCAAAAGATCACACCTATTCCTAGACGTCCTCCCCCTTTTCCACAGAGGTTGAAGAAGAAGGTCGAAATGGGAAGTATCACAAATTCATTTTAATGCTGAAACAATTATCTGTGAACATCCCATTAGTCGAGGCACTTGAGCAGATGTCTGGCTATGCTAAATTCATGAAAGACCTTGTCATTAGAAAGAGAACTGTGAGCTTCGAACCTGCAGATAATTTGCACCACTATAGTGCAATAGCATCTCATTCTATTGTTCAAAAAAAGGAAGACCCTGGAGCTTTCACCATACCATGCACTATTGGAGCCTTTAAGTTTTCTAAGTCACTATGTGATCGAGGTTCTAGTATTAACTTGATGTCGTTAGTGTTGCTCAGATAATTGGGCTTAGGAGCCCCCGAACAACCTATAATGCGGCTTTCAATGGCAGATCGCATGGTGAAAAATCTGGTGTGGATTCTCTATGATGTCCTAGTGAAGTTAGAGTCCTTTATATTTCCAGCCAATTTTGTCATTCTGGACCATGAGGTTGATTCCGAGGTCCCCATTATCTTAAGGCGATCATTCCTTGCCACCGGACGTGCTCTTGTAGATATGAAAACCGGACAGCTGAAATTCTTGTTGAACAATGATGAGGTGACATTCAATGTATGTCAGTCCATGAAGCAGCCAAATGACATGAGAGTTGTATTAGTGATTTATGTTGTGCAACCTGAGTTTCCGATAATGCCTATTGAGGAGTTAGTAACTATTGAGAACTTAGCTGCAGTTTTGATGAATGTTGGTGTTGAGGAGATCCATGGGGGTGAGGAGATACTTACTACACTTTGTAGTATGGGGTCATACACCTATGCTCCAAATAAGATTGATCTTGATCTAAAGAATCGGGTGACCCCACCGGCTAAGCCATCAATTGAGGAGCCTCCGGTATTAGAGCTCAAAGCACTCCCATCTCACTTGCGGTATGTATTTTTGGGGACCGATAACACTTTACCGGTCATTGTTACAGCTGACTTGAAGGAATGGAAACTAGAGGCTTTGGTCTCCATTCTAAAGAGATATAAAAAAGCCATCAGGTGGACTATTGCAGACATTATTGGGATCCAATATTTGCACTCATAAGATCCAGCTAGAGCCAGATTGTATTCTGAGCATTGAGCATTAGTGTATGTTGAATCCACCTATGCAAGAGGTGGTCAAGAAGGAAATCATCAAGTGGTTGGATGCGGGTGTGGTTTACCCTATTGCCATCAGCAAATTGGTGAGCCAGTTCAGTGTGTACCGAAAAAGGGAGGAATCACGATGATCTTAAATGCTAACAACGAGCTCATTCCACTCAGACCAGTCACCGGTTGGAGAGTATGCATGGACTATAGAAAGTTGAACCATTGGACTTAGAAAGATCACTTTCCTATGCCTTTCATGGATCATATGCTAGACAAAGTTGTAGGCAGAGAATGGTATTGTTATCTTGATGGTTATTCAGCATACAATCAAATATCTATAGCCCTCGAAGACCAAGAGAAAACCACTTTCACCTATCCATATGGTACATTTGCTTTCAAAAGGATGTCATTTGGGTTATGTAATGCGCCCGCCACTTTTCAGCGCTGCATGATGTCCATATTTTCTAATATGGTGGAGGACACCATTGAAGTCTTTATGGATGACTTTTTGGTGGTGGGTGATTCATTCGATGATTGTTTGGCTCATTTTAGTAAAGTGTTGCAACGATGTGAAGAGACCAACTTGGTGCTTAACTGGGAAAAGTGTTATTTCATGGTCAAAGAAGGTATAGTGCTAGGCCACAAGATTTCTGGTAAGGGTATTGAGGTGGACAAGGCCAAGATCGAAGTAATTTCTAGTCTACCACCTCCAATATCTCTAAAGGGTGTTAAAAGATTTTTGGGTCATGCAGGGTTTTAAAGGAGATTCATCAAGGACTTCTCAAAGATTGCACATCCTTTGTGTAAACTGCTTGACAAAGAGGTGAAGTTTGTTTTTGATGAGGCATGTCTGAAGGCTTTCGAATTCCTAATGGAGAAATTGACCACTGCCCCGATCATAATGGCACCTGAATGGTCCTTACCATTTGAGATTATGTGTGATGCTAGCGGAGTGGCCCTGTTTTGGGCCAAAGGCATGAAAAGATTTTCCATCCTCTTTACAATGCTAGCTAGGCTTTTAATGCAGCTCAAAAAAATTACACCGTGACAGAACAGGAGTTGTTGGCTATAGTATTTGCACTCGAGAAGTTTCAGGCTTACTTTCTTGGAACCAAGGTGATAGTCCATACAGACCATGCGGCTATGAGATATCTGATGGAAAAGAAGGATTCCAAGCCACGGTTGATTCGATGGGTTTTGTTGCTGCAAGAGTTCGAGTTCGAGGAAAAGGATCGGAAGGGGACCGGATACCAGGTGGCGGATCACTTATCAAGATTGGAAGCAGATGCAGCACTTCAGGATGAGCTTGACATAGATGATGCATTCCCCGACGAGCAGGTGTTAGCTGCCTCAGAGGATCTCATCCCATGGTTTGCAGACTTCACTAATTATCTAGTGAGTGTTGTTGTATCAGAAAACTTGTCTTTTCACCATTGGAAGAAGTTCATGTCTGATATGAAGAAGTTTTTCTAGGATGAGCCTTGTTCCACATATGTACTGATGGGGTGATTCATAGATGCGTGCACGAGGTAGAGATGTTGAGCATATTGGAGGATTTCCACTCATCCCCTTTTGGGGGTCACCACAACAGGATTTGCACAGCCCACAAAATTCTGCAATGTGGGTACTATTGGCCAACCATTCACCAGGATGCACATGATTTTGCAAAGGCATGTGATGCATGCCAAAGGCAAGGAGGAATTTGAAGGAGGCATGAGCTCCCTCTTACTCCCATCCTTGTCATTGAGTTGTTTGATGTTTGGGGCATTGATTTCATGGGTCCATTTGTGATCTCAAATGGGATAAAGTACATACTTTTTGTTGTGCACTGTGTCGAAATGGGTGGAGGCAATTGTGCCTCTAAATAATGAAGGGAAGAGTGTAACAACATTCTTGAAGTAGAATATTTTTTCTAGATTTGGGACTCCCAGAGGCATCATTATGATGGGGGTTCACACTTCTGCAACCGGTTGTTTCGGGCTTTACTGGAGAAATATGGGTTGAAACACAAGGTGGAAAACACCCTATCATCCACAATCTAGTGGGCAAGTTGAAGTCTCCAACTGGGAGATAAAGACCATCTTAGCTAAGACCGTGAATCCTAACCGGACAGATTGGTATAAGAAGCTAGAGGATGCTTTATGGGCTTATCGAACCGCATTCGAGACTCCTATAGGTATGTCTCCATATCAACTTGTATATGGGAAAGCATGTAATCTTCCGGTCGAGCTTGAGCACAAAGCTATGTGGGCGCTCAAGAAGCTAAATCTGAACTGGAGCGAAGCTGCAAACTTGAGGCTTGATCAGTTGAATGAGCTAGATGAATTTCTTTTGAAATCCTATGAACGTTCTAAAATTTATAAACTGAGGATGAAAATCCAACATGACCAGAAGATCGAGAAGAGAGAGTTCATCCCGGGTGATATGTGTTACTATTCAATTCTAGGCTTTGCTTGTTTACTGGAAAGTTGAAGTCCAAATGGTTGGGTCCATTTCGGGTAGTCCAAGCATAATCCTATGAGGCTATTGAATTGGAAAACCATGAAGGCAAGCGATTTAAAGTGAATGGTCAACGGGGGAAAGCGTATTTGGGGAAGAGAGAAGAAATTAAGCTGGTGGATCTTTTGGACTCTAGGTGAAATCTGAGTAACCCAAGGACTTGCATCGTGCCGCGAAGTTAAATCAAGCGTTGCATGGGAGGCAACCCATGGAGGTATTTTGGTGAAGTCTGAGAAATCAAAATACCCATTTCATGCAGCGACGTTAAATCAGGCGCTGCTTAGGAGGCAACCCAATTTGTAATTTTAATGTAAATATAGTGTTCACAGTTGTTGAAGTGTGTAGGTCTAAGGAAAAAGAAAACATGAATGATCCAGCTTAGTTTTGAAACCACGAGTCTCAATATAGGGTGTTGTATGATAGCACGGCTCATGGTTTCTAACTGTTGTTTCTATTCTGAGTGCCCTCTCACAGAATCGAACGAACGGGCACTCAGAACAGTCCGTACTTATCTATAACGGGTCGTGGGATGGCCCATTCTAACCAATTCTTGCTGATCTAAAATTCATGGAAAGAACCTATGGACGCACAGTATGGGTCTTTGTGATTATAAATGGCCTGTCATATGTGCTCGTAGGTTCCACAGGTAAGTGTCCAAAACTCTAACTAACGGGATGAAGATATGGGTCATTGATACATCAAATGACTCGTTGGATGAATTGTGGAAAAAATTAAAAATTTCCATGACTGACCTGACTCACCCAAACCCATTCTATTTAAAACCCAAACACCCGGATTATGCACACTTGACATTCCGAAATCAAGTTCACTTCCTCTGGTTTAATAACTCGACAACCACCACTACCCCTACAAGCGTGAGATTACTTCGCATTTCTCCAATCACTTTCCAAGAATTTGATTATTTTCCTGTTAATGTGAGTATTTATTTGGTGTAAAAGCTAACCTTGTTTTCTGTTGCTCTCTCATCATCGTACCTTTACAAATTGAATTGCATAGCATTTTCTTCATGATATCACATACAGGAAATTTTGCATTGGATTTCATAATTATTAATCCTCATATTTACCCTAACACTTGAAGTAAACTAATAGCAGGGAGTTCTATGAAATCAGGAAAGTAATATGCATCATCGAGAATAAAAACTTAAGCTAATGGGTGTTGTGAAATTTTTATAGGGGTAGAGGTTTAGTAATCCCCAAATATTTGATTCAATGCCTAAACTATTACCTAGGTTTTTACTAAAGCTTGAAGGGAATAGGACAGGGTGAGGACAGGGTACATGACCCAATCAACGACCCTTTGTACCCCACAATGGCTCATTGATCGAGTCATTGGGACTGCCCCATGATCCCATTGACTGGTCTCTCACAACGATCAATTCAACAGACTATTGGTTCATCTAACGGATTGTTGAAATTAATCATTGTATGAAGTCCAGTACCTAAGTCCTGCACCCCCTCCCACGGACCAATCATATGGACCGTTGTATCTCACAATGGACCGTTTTATTGGCTGGTGGGTAGTTGTAGAAGACACCATTTTCAGAAGATGATTCAACGACCATAGCAACGGGCTACCGTTTCCTACAATGTTCCCGTACTGACGGTCGTCTGTTGTGCTAAAACACTATGATAACTTGTCTTATTTTTTTGGATCTAACAATGTGTATCACTGGTTTAATGACTTCACCAGTAAACAAGAAGCAAAAGGAATCCACCACATGAACGGAAATTGCAAAAAGATGGCAGCTCCATGATGAGTTAGAATCGAATAGTTCTAGTGGTTCGGACGTGCATTACAACATTGAAACCTCTGACGTATATCCAGTGGTGAACACTAGGGCAAAGTCCAAAGCCCAAGAAGCTGCAGCGGCTACTGCCTCACCTCCCCAATATGATGAGGGAAGTAACAAGGCTGAGTCTGATGGCGACAACCCTCCTGCGGATAATGAAGAAGAGGGCAATGATAATGCAGAGGAAGGAAATGATGATGTTGAGGAGTTAGGGGATGATGATATTGAGGCAGATGAGTCCGGTGATAAGGAGAGTGTTGCTGAAAAGCCTAACGAGCAGGTGGGGGCCTCTGAACCTGCCACCACACCAGAAGAAAGGTCCAAGAGATGGATTCTACAGGGCTCAAGAGATGTGGATTATGCAGGGCTCAATCTCAATGAAAAAAGGAATCCCAATCGTAGTATTCAGGAGGAGCCAAAGATTCAGATCAATTCCCTAAATGACGTTCCAGAGCTCAAAAGGCTCTTCGAGGGCTGCAACATGTATTGGATGGCCAAGACTCCAGAAAAATACAGCATGGAGATGGTGCGTGAGTTCTACGCAAATTTCTACTGCACATTGGAGAAATAGGCTCCCTCAAAGAATGCCATTAAGAAGGAACCCATTCTAGACTCTGTCAGGGTAAGAGTTATCCCGGTTGACATATCATAGAGGACCATCACTAGGGTCTTGATGGGTGGTGACTATACAGTGCCGACCAGAACTACTGAATATGATTATCGAATGAAGGCAATGAAGGGGATCAGAAAATTGAGCACTGCGGACAAAGTGTTACACTTTCAATGGATGGACAATATTATTGTATAAGATAAGGAGGGACCAAAATGGGTCACAGGCAGAAAACCAATCTACAAGGCTTCCCTGAATTTTTTGGCCAAGTCATGGTAGTCCATCGTTAGACATTGCCTCGCACCTACAATGAATGATAATGTTTCGAGTGCAGATAGCGCAGCATTGGTGGAATGCATTATGTATGAGTACCTGCTGAACATTCCCCGAATTATTGCCACAGAGATTCGGGAATGGGTGGTCAAAGAACACACTACACCTCCGTTCTCAAGCCTGATCTATCAGCTATGCATGGAGTCTAGAGTGACTGTCTTCCCAAAGATTGACCATATGATTACAAACATCAGGACGACAGACATAACATTGATTAAAGATGATTACAATCCGGTGGCCAGGGTCCGAGTTCCATTTGGTGGACCTAGATTGAGTGAGAGTACACCGAGAGGAGGTGAGCAAGGTGACACATCCAGCAAGTTAAGCAAACCATGGAGTTTCCTTCCGCTTGAGCTGATGATGCCGCAGTGACCACTCATGTCCTAGAGACTAACATGAGAAAAATGGCTAAGAGATTGACAATTGCAGAGCACAAGATTGACATGTTGCTCGAGAAAGTAAAGCCGTGGGTTTAAAAAAAATGGAAGATGCAGCACGGGGTTACACATGCGGTTGGATGGTTTATAGGTATGCCTCAACCAGTTCCACTCTGATGCTCAAAACTGGGATTAGGACACCATAGAGAGAGAGCTAGCAATGTTGAGAGCCTCAGTGCTAGAGTTGTCATCTAGACCTACTCCACTTTTACCACCGCAGACTCTTTCAGTGATAGATGAGGACTTGGATATAGAGATTCCTTAGTTCTTTGACCTCAAGTAGGCCTCGCGTGAAAAAGGGAAAAAGAAGTGGGCTACTGAGGGAGCAGAGGATGAGGAAAGAAGAAAGAGAAAGAAGGAGAAATGACCATTGAAAGCTGCCCTCAAGGAAAGTCAACACACCACTGATGCGCATGAGAGAGAGATAATGGAGCGGGTTAAAGGTGTCGGCAGCTCTAGTGTGTGGGCACTCAGTTAATTCTCCTGTGTGGACAGCTTTGGAGAAATCACAGGCCACAACTGATGCTACTGCTACACAGGCTGGAGTCGTGACTGAGACTCCAACTGCTGAGGATTCTAGGGTTGCATCTACAACCCTCGGTGACCAGACCACTGGCGTCTAGGATGCGCAGGTACGTCCCTATTTCCATGTTTTACTTTTTGAATGTGTCGAGGACGTTGCATGATTTTTTTATGGGGGTAGGGTAGTACTTTATATTTGTTGAACATAACCCGAGGATTTTTCTTGCCGGATATCTTTTCCCTCAGGTGTTCTTTATCTAGTAGATCTGGCATGTTTAGGATTTTTATTTTATTTTTTTTGTTGGTTAACTAGAAGAAAAATATGAGGCATAAGAGCAGTCAAACAAAGCATGTGATGAACTGATTTTGTGGTGTATGTGAAAATGACACCCCTCCTAAATGCTTTTATGTGAATATACTTATGTTGTGAGGCGTGACTAGTATGGATCTTTGTATGGCATCATAGGTATCGCTAGGATAATTAATGTCAGACTGTGCATGAACCTGGTGGTTGGAACTTAGCCATGTAATCAAGTACTTGTGTGAGTAAGGTTCAACAGCTAATTCTGTTATGTGTGTCAATCTAGAACTTTCCTGGTTAGTCATACCGAGGTATAGGATGGGAAATTAGGAAAGGATCATAGGCCATTTTTTATGAATAGTCCACTTTAGCCTTGAAAGCTCTACCAAATGGAAATAAATATTCCTTGGTCCTAATTTTGAGCTTAAATTGACCCTTCTTTTTGTTAAAACCAATTCACCTTCCTGCTTTGATTATAATAAACCTGTTTTGGCCCTGGTCTCTCCTTGGACACTATGAACCTCAACTCAGGCAAATCGTCATGAACCTCAACTCAGGCAAATCGTCTAAGTTGAGGGTGGCTATCATAGGGGTGAATAAGAAGAGTAGGGTGGAATGAAATTGAGTAATGAAAATGAAAGAGTGAGTGCGGTGCGCATAATGAATTTTTTTTGCTTTAAATAGAAAAGGCGCAAAAAGAAAAAAGATAAAAGTAATGAATACTTGAAAGAAGGAACAACGCACTTGTAGTCTCAAAAGAAGAAAACGAAAGAAGAAGAAAGCAAAGGAAAAAGGGAGAGAAGTGAAACAGAGGTTAAGTGGAGCCAAAGCTTGTGTAGTGCCAAGGAGGGTTAAGTTACCATTCCTATATTTACCATACCCAACCTTGAGCCTGCATTACAAGTTGATCCTATAGTTATCCTAGTTCAACCATCTGAAAACCGAGGTGTTGAAAGTAAAGGAAATCTTATGGTATTGTATGCGCACAGTTAGAATTTCTTTGTGAGCGTGAGTGAGTTCTTTCCCAGTCCCAAGATAAACATTGGCATGATCTTATATATATGTGTGTGTTGGGACTTCTTTGTGGTGAGGGCGCGTGATTGCATGGGTTGATTTCTAGCTACCTAGGGGAGTGTTAGTTGTGTGTGTTTGGTTGTGTGGTGATAATATGGTGCCATCCTTTGATCCTATTCTTTCATGTTGAGAAGTGATGAGTTGTCACACCGAGTTCTGTTTTAACCCAGTAAGAGGGATGTTGATTGAGTGAACATTTTGTATTTTTTGTGAGTTTGGACATTTATGCATCTCCTAGGTTTCCTCTAGTTAAGCATCGCCTTGGGTTTATTTTATTTTATTTACCTTAGGACATGCAAAAATGCTAAGTTGAGGGTGTTGATGTGCCGTGAATTTACGATACTAGTGATGCTTAAAACTCTATGAATGTGCACGAATTAGGTACATTTATGTGGATATGATGCATTTTTGTAGTTTTGCAGGTAAAACAGGTTGTGGGAATAAAAGTTGAGAAAAAGGACAGAACACAGAGAAAATGCATCAGACGAGCTGAACTATGGACTGTTGGTCCTTACCACAGGCCATCCTAGTCAGCCGTTGCAGCCAATTTCAATGAAGTTTTAAAGCAGAGTGCCAAGCAACGGTTGAAACCCATGGGTTGTACTAGCTTATAACTGACCGTTCTGATCGGCCGTGGGAAGATACAGAGAGAATGTCAAACTAAAGTCTCATACGATGGATGGTTCCTGCGGATTGTGTGAACTTACAATAGACCGCCCTGTCCGATTGTGGAACGAATAAGAGAAGAATGACCAAGAGTAGGCTGCACCCAACAGATAGACAGGACGGGTCATACCTTCTAAGGATGGGTCGTTCTGAGTGCTCGTACCTCTAGGTTTAGAAATAATGATCAGGGGCCAGGAAACAACGCACTTGACCAACGGCTCACAGGATCTCACAATGAGCTATTGTTTGAGGCCAGATGCTGAAAGGAGACAAGTCTGAAGGAAGTAACGACTGGAACGACGGATACTCTAACAATCTGTTGAAGTCTACAAATGGACTGTGGTACCTGCCGACACCAGAATCCTAGTTGATTTAGGAAATGATTTGTTTCATGTCTATAAATAATTTGTTTAGGTTTATTTTCCAGGTTACGCAATTTTACAGCTTTGAACAATATTTATTTTTGGGTGTTATTGACTGCAATCGAGGTTCAAAAAACAATGTTTATAATTTTGTTCTTGAATTTGGAGGATTAAACAACCTTGGATTTTTGTTCTTTGATTTTGGTGATTTATTCAATTCAAGTGGTTTCTTCTACGAATCTTTGTAAGTTACAATTATGATTTCTTCTTTATTTTGTAATTGTTATCTTCAAATATGAGTAGCTAAACCCATAACTAGGGTTGTGGGAACCATGATGAATTAACACACATAGGTAAAATACTTAGTGAATTTTAAACGGGGTTTATGCATGTATTATTTTTCCCTTTGTTTTAATTGCTTCTTAATGGCTGCAAACATTGAAAATTTCTTTATTCTTACTAACCGGATCAAGGGAGTAATGAATGGGAAAAGGTACTAACAACAGAGATTTGAGGCTATCAACCCTCATCTAATAGCTTGACCTTAATGGATCAAGTTGCGTGGTGATAATCATCTAGATAGGGTACCAACCATTTAGGTAAATTTAACTTACCAATATTGCATGCTAAATACCGGAATAGATCACTAGTATAAAAGCCTTGTGGTTATGAAGTCATGAGGAACAAAATCCTAGTCAACTTATTGATTGAATACAACTGAAATTGAATTAAGCATCTACTAGTCTTTACTCTTGTTTATTATTTCGTGTTTCAAACCTTCCTCCTTAGAAAATAAGTAAGCCGATAGTACTAGCGAAACACATTAACTAATGTTCTTGTCATATTCCTCATGGGGTTCGACCCCAACCCTGATTGTTTTCTATATTTGGCATCGACCACTTTATATCTCATTTACGAGGTGTAATTTGGGAGACATCATAATTTAGACCATGATTATCGAATTAGGCCTAAAAATGAGTAGAATGGAGTGGGTTGAGTTCCCAAACCCTTGAATCGAAGAAGTATCCTACTGATTGATTCCTTAATTTCTTATTTCTAGACTTTGAATATTCAGAGGTGTTGAGAAAAGGCAAAGCTCCCGCGGAGCAGCTGCAATATTCCAATTCTGCGATCTAGATAGGTTATGACTTACCTTTGTGTTAGACTATAATTAGTGAATCGTATATGTGTGAACTATTGATGTACAATCGATGAGGTTAGAGGGATCATAATATATGATGACTTGATGAAATACTTATAGTGAGGTAACTATAAAAGCGGAGGATTAATTCTAACTACGAGAACACATAGGTAAGTGAAACCTAATTAATGATTAATAATGGGAGGGTTCACTCTTACTATGATTTTCTTGACAAGTACTATTGATTGGATGTTATTGATAATGTTTCCTTGATGTTATGATCTTGGTAGTGGAGTCTTAAGGTGATATTCTTGATAGCAAGTGTTGATGACATGTGATTGTAATTATTCTTGATGGTATATTTTGATGGTGTATTTGATAGTATAAATTATGAATATATCTTTGTGCATGTGTTGTATAAAAGGAGAGGAACAAGAATGAAGCAAGGTGAATAAACCCAATGAGGTTATGTGAACTTGTTGGTGCTCTTTCATATTCCATGAATGAGAAGGTGAATCGATAAAGTAAATTAACTAGCTTAGAATGAGTCTGAGGTAAGGAAAGAACAAGTAATTGTAAGAATTCGTAGTTTGATCTAGATGCGGTTTTATCTAATTAATCATATGTTGATGAATTGACTTGAAAAAAAATTAGAAATACCAATGTAGAGAAGGTTGACCCGAATAGACTGCCTCAAGATTGAAAGTCATAGAATTAAGGTGTTAAATAAGGTTGAATGAACCTGAATGAATGATGGATCCCTAAGTAATAAGAGGGATGATAAATTTAGCTTGGAGAATTGTGAATGATATCTTTGTGATGGCTTGATTGTGAATTTTTATTGAAGTGGGACTACGTGTTTAATATTTGATAATTAATACATTAATAAGTAATGGTATAGGAAGAATCATGTCTTAAATTAGATAACTAGTAAATGTAATGAGTTGTGGGTATAGCTAATGGGTCTTCGTGCCTTGATCGTGTAGAATAATGTTGATATCTTATATGATTGTGATGAGGTTTGAGAAGCTCACTATGATAATTATGTCACGGCCCGGACTTGCACCCTGATTGTATACACGGGACAAGGGACCCCGGGAGACCCCAAGTCGACCCATGGCATAAGAGTGCATCTAATCTTAATCAAGTAAGCAGAATACTTAGCATATCATCATAGCGGAAACGTAATCATAGTGCAACACCCAGAAGTACTAGACATATACATAAGCTGAGTTATACATCCTATCTGAAAGCCTCTACTATATAAGATGG
This sequence comes from Datura stramonium, assembly GCA_018107945.1. Taxonomy (NCBI): domain Eukaryota; kingdom Viridiplantae; phylum Streptophyta; class Magnoliopsida; order Solanales; family Solanaceae; genus Datura; species Datura stramonium. Next base: position 12,958 of record JACEIK010005188.1, read on the forward strand.
GTTGATGGGACAACATCCCCAACTAACCCAACCGATATTGAGACATAACTTACATGAAAGTCTGTCAAACGGCCCTCGGAACATGAGGACTCACCAATAAGCTGAGAGCGAGATTTGAGATGAACTTGGATGAGGTTGGGCCTGAGATCCGAACCCTGTATCATAAAATGATACAACATAGAAAGTATGTGGTCAGTACGTAGGATGTACCGAGTATGCAAAGTAAGTAAAACGGACATTTAAAAGGAAATAAAACTCATAAATAATCATAGGAGAAGGACATCCTGATTATATCATAAATTCCATAAAAAACATAAGGCTCAAGACTTTCAAATCGTTCATAAATCATTCATTATCATAAACGTAAGTAAACTTTATCAAAACATAACTTGAGCCAATAACATAAATATAATAATGCATAAAACATGCAAAACAATGGGAGGACTCGTTATAACCAACACCATCATGGTAGAGCCTTTCATGATGCCCCAACTATCTCACTCAAGTGGGTAGAGCCGACCCTGGCTTGCCAGGCGAGGATCCTGCATTAGGCGTGATATCACATTTGAGGGGATCGGTATAAATTCAATATATAACATTAGAACCCAGGGTGGCACGTGGTTATGAGACACCAGCGTAGTCCTTTGAACGTCGGGCTGCTCGATGCTAGACACGGCTCCCAAAAATATGCATATAGGCTCTCATACATAAATCAATAACACCATGCATTAAAATTTCATTGGCTAAAATATGACATTTATCATCATAGATCCCCTTCAAAAACATGCTTAGCCAAGAATCAAAGGCTTTTTTTATCGGCGAACATCATAAATCGATAAATCATGTGATTCGTTTCGTAAATCGTAAATCATTCTTCAGTATATGGGCATTGCTAATACTTTGGCATACTCAATTCTTTCAAAAATATGCTCATAAACATGGGTAACTTGAAATCATGCTTTTCCATCATTAACAAACTCAAAATATTGAATATTCATCATACATCATAACTTTCATTAACTCTCATCAATGGGCATTTTAGATTAAAAAGCTTAAAACATAATTTTCAAGAAAATAATATAAAACCTTCCCATCATTCATAATTCAATAATTAAAATCCAATTAAATCATACCCATAAAGAGAAATCGCATTTTCATGCATTTTGGTAAAATCCCATGGAATTGAATAGGAGGATTCATGATTAAATTCTAAATTTGGGCATGGGGAAGAAATCACCCATTCTAAACCCTACATACCTGAGGTATACTGATTTTACTCTCCCTTGAATGCCCACAAGAAATTTATGGAGAGCTTGGAGAAAAAGACCTTGAATCTCCCTAAAACCTCTCTAAAAACTCTCGCATGAGAATGGGTATGCATTAGGGACTTAACCCATCTTATCATACTTAGAAAAATACACAAAACGCCATAGTTTAGGGCCTAAAAGAATGAAAAAGTCAAAAATGCCCTTAATAAAACTTCCCTGAAAAACTGCTCTGGACGGACCAAATCGATCCCACGAGTCGTTGCATGATACCACGACTCATGGTACCGAGTCGTTGAGTCCATTGCTTCACTTCATGCTTCAGGTTCTTCCAACAACTTGACAGCACGAGTCGTTGTTTCGGCCGACGGCTCATTTGATCGACCGTTGTCATCTCCTCAAAAATTCTGAACTTCCCTAACCACGAGCCTCACCACAATTCGTGGCTGCCTCTAACGAGTCATAGTATCCATCCATTATATGCACTGAAAATTCATTTCCCCCTGCCACGACTTGAAACAACGGGTCGTTGTAACTAACGAAGAGTCGTTGGATGACCCATGACTTCCCAAACTTTCTGAGGTCAATGCTTCCCACGGGTAAAAACAATGACTCGTTGTTTCAAGCAACGAGTCATCACTTTGCTCGTCACATCCACTGCCACCCAAACCCTTGAAACCACGAATGGCTCCAACGGACCGTTGGTTGGACCCACGATTCGTTGGGTCGTCCGTTTTGTGGTGTTTCTTCCAGTTTTCTGCAGTTTTAACTTCCAAACTCCTGGATCTATTCTTAGGCCTCCCCGAGGTATTACAATATCTCCCTCTTGGAAAAATTCATCCTCGAATGTAGGAAACAAGCAGCAACAGAAACATACAATTCACCATATTCAATACTAATCATTTTAACCCGAAAATTGACGGAATGACCACCTCCGAAAAGATCCACATAGATACACCGAATTCCGACCTCACATACATTCATCATAACATAAATCGAACTTGCACATATGGACAGAATCATGAAAATTAGATAGAGTCATAGGGCAAAACTGATACCCCAAGTCAGAATTGAGCCGGTAGAGAAGAAATGTGGATATCTAGCCATCATATCCGCTTAGGCTTCCACGTAGCTCCTTAAACATGTTGATTCCTCCATAATACATTAACTGAAGCCACTTCCTTGATCTTTAGCCTCCGGACCTTCCAGTCCAATATTTCCACCGGAACTTCCTCGTAGCTAAGACTGTCTTTTAAACCGATGTTGTCAAGCGGGACAACTCAAAATGGATCTCCCAAACACTTCTTCAAAAGCGATACATGAAACACAGGATGTATGGAAGATAACTCTAAGGACAACTCCAACTCATATGCCACCTTACCAACCCGTTCCACTACCCGGTAGGGACCAACAGAATGAGGGCTGAGTTTCTCCTTCTATCCAAATAGCATCACTCCCTTCATAGGGAATACTTTCAAAACACCTAATCGTCAACCTAAAACTCAAGATCCCTCCTTCTCACATCTACATAAGACTTTTGGTGACCAGGAGCTGTTTTCAGTCCTTCCCTTATTATCTAAATCTCCTCCATAGCTTCATGAACTAAATTTGGCTCTATCATTGCTGCCTCACAAACCTCAAACCATCTGATGGGCGATCTTCATCTCTGTTGTTCGGGTGTCTGGATGGCTACACGCAAGTGCACGTGGTCGAACAAGTAGTAAGTGGCTCAAGTAAGTCAAGTATCGATCCCACAGGGACTGGACTACAGGGCAAAATCACCTCAAGT
>JACEIK010005188.1:35883-93712 GCA_018107945.1 Datura stramonium
AAGCAGAATTTCTTTTCTCACTATCCTCACCCAATAATGAAACACAGATACCTAACTTTACATGCTATAAACCATGAAATCATTTTAGCACTAGAAGCAGAAACATAATAAATTTTGTGGACTCTTCTTTGTTTTTTTTTTGGTATTGTACATATCACTCAAAAGAAGAATAAATTGTTTTATCAAACTGAATCAGCAATCAACATCATCATGAGAGTAAAATCATAACCCCCAAATTCTATTTTATGAAATCAAGGTCCAAGGATATCAAAATCTTTTAATTTGGCTAAGTTGGTTCTAAGTCATGATTCATGAATCATTATTTAAAAATCATAAAACAAGAAAAATTATCATACACAATAAGTCATAACACAATTACACAAGACTTTTACAGTTTTACTTACCTGAGGGCTGAGGTTGGCGGCCGGCGGTGACTGGCGAGGTCGGCAGGTCGTGACTCACAGAGTCACAGTCAGCAGTCGCACTCGCACAGAGACAGAGTCACAAAGGCACAGCCGCACAGAGCTGAGATTGAGATAAGATTCGAGAGATTTAGAGGCGAGAGGCGAGAGCACAGAGGGAGGATTAGAGGAGGCAGACGGGCGAGTGGCGACGACAGACCGCAGATATGGAGGATGAGAGGAAGAGGATTAGAGGAGGCAGAGTGGCAGACGGTGAGTCGGCGACAGAGGAAGAGCCGAAGAGGAGACTGGAGAGAACAGAAATCGACGGCGACAGAGTAGAGAGTACTACTTCCTAATCTGTAAATATATGGCTTTCCTTAAATATTTATNATATAATATGATATATTATTCGGTTTTTTGGTTAAACCGAAAATTCGGTGTACCATAACTGAACAAAAATCGAAAACTGAATTACGCTATATAAAAAAATCGAAACCGAACTGAAAAACCAAAAAAACTGAAATCGAAAAACCGAATTAATTCAGTTCGGTTTGATTTTTCGATTTTCGGTTTTTATGCCCACCCCTAGTGATCGGGCACCCTCTATATACTCGCCTAGCTACAACCGAATAACCAATAGGATTAGAAATTGAAAATGGCTCTGACAAGGTCTTGGGACTAACTCCAAGGCTACTAGCAATGTAAGGAGTCACGAAAGACAATGTAGCTCCCGGGTCTAACAAGGAATAAACATTAATATGAGAGACGCGTAACATACCAGTGACCACGTCTGGCGAAGTCTCCTGCTCCTATCATGAGGCAAGGTCATATAATTGGTTTTGGAGCTGTCCACCACCTCCACTAGTCGATGCTCCCTGCAGAGGGAATGGCTGGAGCTACTGCTGTCCTGGTAGTCTGTGCACGAATCCTATCATCACCCTGTATAGCATGTGGGCATGCTCAGCGCATGTGCCCAGATCTACCATACCTGTAGCAGACATCTGAGCTGAGCAGGCACTCTTCGGTGTGACTCTTGCAGCACTTCCTGCAAGCTGGAGAGGTATAGTCTAACTGGGTGCCCCTCTAATCCATCAACCTTGAAGATGTGTTCCTATGATCACCCCTGGTCCTGGATGGGACACTAGCTGATGCTGGTGCTGGGGCTAGTGACCTCTGCTGAAACTGTGGATGGTAGCCACCGCCGGACCTCTAATGTGAAAATCCAAGACTATTTGTCTGAGCCCTCGTATGAGCCGCCTCCATCTGCTGGGCGTAAAACACTATGTGAGGAAATTCCATATCCTGGTGGAGCATAGCAGTCCTATAATCCTTGTATAAATAACCGGACATGCCATGAACAAATCAGCTCACCCGCACCCTCTAATCCATCACCAACTCTGGGGAGTATTTTGACAATCGGGTGAACTCAAGCGAATACTCCAGCACTATTATTTTTCCTTGCTCGAGGTTAATAAACTCAGCTACTTTCAATTCCCTCATCTCCCGAGGGAAGAACCTGTCAAGAAAGACTATGTGGAACTCATTCCAGTTGATAGGGCCCGCTCCCGCTGCCCTGCTGTCCTTCCATTGCTTGTACCAACTATGAGCAACCTTTTTAGCTGATATGAGGCAAAGTCTACACACTCCCCATTTTTCACCCCCATAACCTGAGTGACCTTCAATATACCTTTAATGAACTCGTGTGGATCCTCATCCACCTTTGATCCTATGAACTAAGGAGGGTTCATCCTCAAGAAGTCTCTAATCCGAGTTGCTGCTGCATTGCCATTCTATGAGACCTGTGCAACAGCCTGTTGGTTGACCTGAGCAGTCAAGGACTGCGCCAACATCTAAATAGCCGCCCGAAACTTAGTGTGGGCAGCTGGCTCTGGTGCCTGGGGATCCTGAACAGGGGGGGGTCTTGTTGATGCCCATGGTCATTGCCACCTCTGTGGCCTTCATCATTTCCATTCCTTCTTCCGTTCATTCTTCTAGGAGCCATAATTCTACAATCGCAAATCGCACGAATTAGAAGGATGGAAAGGCTTTTCATCGCACGACATAGAACATGAAAGAAGGGAACATTTCCTAAACGTCTAATAGCCTCTTCATCATATGTGTGGCACGCTTCATGCCTATGAAAAATACTCTACTTAACGCGACTTACAGACACCCTAGGACACTTCAAACCTATGTCTTTGATACCAAGTTTGGCACGACCCGAACGTACACCCAGATCGTAGACACGGGACAAGGGACCCCAAGAGATCCCAAGTCGATCCATGACACATACATGCAACCAATCTCATTCAAATAAGTGGAATGATAATCATAAAACATAGCGGAAACATAATCATAGCATAACATTAGAAAATGCTAGATGTACTCATAAGTTGAATACTACACATGGTCTGAAAGCCTCTACAACATACGATGGGCTGATGAGACAACATCCCCAACTAACCCAAATGATACTAAAACGTAGGATAACATTAAAAGCCTGCCAAACAGCCCTTGATACATGAGGACTCACCAATAAGCTGAGAACGTAAGCTGAGATGGACTAAGGATGAGGATGAGCCTGAGATCCGGAACCTGTATCATGAAATGATACAGCATAGAAAGTATGCGGTCAGTTCGTGGAATGTACTGAGTATGCAAGGTAAGTAAAAAAGACATTTTAAAAGTAAAGTAAACTCATAAATAGACATAGGAGAAGGATATCATGCCTGCATCAAAAGCTTCGTAATAAAACATAGGGCTCAAGACTTCCAAATCATTCATAATCATTCATTATCATAATCGTAAGTAACTTTATCAAAATATAACTCGCCAGTTATACATGAAATTCTCAGGTTGATTCACAAAGGATTGAGGCAATAAAGACCTTGCCTAGACCTACAAACCCAACCGAGGTTCACAACTTCTTGGGGTTAGCCGGGTATTACAGAAGGTTTCAGAAGGATTTTCTGCCCTATTAGCGCCATTGACCAGATTGACTCAGAAAGCAGCCAAGTTCCACTAGACCGAGGCCAGTGAACGGAGTTTCTAGGAGCTGAAAAATTGATTGACATCTGCAACAGTGTTAGCCTTTCCAGAAGGTTCATAAGGTCATGCTGCGTACTGTGACACTTCAGGCATTGGGTTAGGGTGTGTTCTGATGCAACACGAAAAGGTAATCGCTCTTTCTTCGACGCAACTCAGGAAGCATGAAAAGAACTACCCCACCCATAATTTTAAGTTAGCTGCAGTGATTCATGCTTTGAAGATATGGAGGCCTTACTTGTACGGTGTGCATGTGGATATTTTTACTGATCATAAGAGCCTCCGGTACATCTTCACGCGGAAAGAGTTGAATCTAAGGCAACGTCAGTGGCTAGAATTACTAAAAGACTATGACGTGAACATTTTGTATCACCCGGGGAAGGCTAATATTGTAGCTGATGCCCTTAGCCGCAAATTCGTGCGCAGTTTAGCATATTTGAGGCCAGAACAGTGAGAAATGGTTCGAGAGCTACACCAGTTAGCCAGTCTAGCAGTCGGGGTTGTAGATTCAAAGGATAATGGGGTTGTAATTCAAAATACAGTAGTATCATCTCTGGTGGTAGAGGTAAAGGAGCGGTAGTACGAGGACCCTAGTCTAGGACAGTTCAGGGACAAGGTTTAGCAAGGCGAAATATCAGCCTTTGAGTTGACAGAAGACGGGGTCTTGAGATCCAGAGGTCGACTCTATGTCGCAGACGTGGCAGGGCTTTGCCAGTAGATCATGGCCGAAGTACATTACTCCCGTTACTCTCTCCATCTAGGTTCGACGAAGATGTAACATGATATAAAGGAGATATACTGGTGGCCAGGAATGAAGAAAGGTATAGCTGAGTTTGTCGCACAGTGTCCCAATTGCCAGTAGGTAAAGGCTAAACATCAAAAACCTGGCGGACTGACTCAAGAGATAGCTGTACCTAAATGGAAATGGGAGGCAGTTAATATGGACTTTGTCACAAGATTACCCCACACCGGGCGCAAATTTGACTCTATTTGGGTTATTGTTAACAGGTTGATGAAATCAGCCCACTTCTTGATAGTCTGGACTACATTCTCAGTCGAAGATTATGTCGAGTTATATATTAAGGAGATACTCCGACTACATGGTGTCCCAGTATCTATCATTTTCGACAGAGGGACACAATTTATAGCTAGATTTTGGCAATCGTTTCAGAAAGATTTGGGAACGCAGGTTAATTTGAGTACAACTTTGCATCCCCAGACGGGCGGTCAGGAAGAGCGAACCATTTAGACGTTCGAGGACATGTTACGGGCATGTGTGCTATACTTTGGAGGAAGTTGGGACGAGCATTTACCCCTTATTGAGTTTACATACAATAACAATTATCATTTTGCTATTTATATGGCACCCTATGAGGCTTTATATGGGTGGAAATACAGGTCCCCATAGACTGGTTTGAAGTAGGAGAGGCAAGGTTGATCGGACCTAACATGATCCATCAGTCAGAAGAAAAGGTAAAACTTATCATAGAACGCTTGCTGATGGCCTAGAGTCATTAGAAGTCCTATTTCGATGTCTGGCATAAAGATTTGGAGTTTAATGTTGACGATTGGGTATTTCTCAAAATTTTTCCTATGAAGGGCGTGATGAGATTTGGCAAGAAGGCCAAGCTTAGCCCTAGGTTCATTGGCTCGTATTGAATCCTTTGAAGGATTGGCCGAGTGGCGTACGAGTTAGAACTGCCTTCAGGGATAGAATCTGTTCATCCAGTTTTCAATGTATCAATGTTATGAAGGTGTATAGGAGACCCATCTCGGGTTGTCCCAGTTGAGGACATTCAAGTTACTGAATAATTATCCTACGAAGAGACTCCAGTTGCTATATTAGATCGCCAGGTTTGTAGACTGAAGACTAAAGATATATCCTCTGTTAAAGTATTGTGGAGGAATAGAAATGTAGAAGAGATGACTTGGGAAGCTAAGGAAGACATATCCTCACTTATTCCAGACCTGACCCTGATTATACAGTCGAGATAAGATTATTGTTCAATTGTTACATTATATCTTGTATTATTAGTACTTTTCAGTTGTTCACTTCTATGTGGTGGGATAGTTGATTGTAGCGTCTTGTGAGACGCCTATGCTGGGCTTTTCTGCATTTTAGGTTTTCGGATAGTCCATATTACATAGGAAACTCTTCCGAAATTTTTCTAGCAATAGTTAGAGGAGCTGAGTCCCTTAAATTTAAAGATTACATTCGAGGACGAATTTTCCTAAGGGGGGATGATGTTACACCCCATAAGATGCTAGCGGCTAGTGTACGTGCGCGTAGGCTTGCGGTGAGAAATGAGAGCATGATGTGTGCGGGGGAAGCCTTGGAGGTTGGACAAGCGAGGACATCGTCAAACGGGTTAGCAGGGCGGGGCGAGGCTAGGCCGCGAGGGCCTGCATGACACAGCAACCCTGCTGTGTGATGCCCTACGCGACGCGACAGCCACTCAGCGTGGCGCGGTAGCCTCCTCGCGCAATGGATTGAGCGAAGCGCACCTAGGCCACCACCCCCACCTATATATATGTGTGTGTAGTGAAGTTTAAATGATTTGCAAACATTTCTGCAAACAGACCTTCGACCCCTACGCGATATTCTCTCAACTCTCTATCATTTTTATCAAAATTACGCCGCTAAACTCCATCCAAACACAAATTCACCTTGAATAATGAGTTCTAGGCCTACGAGAAGCATCTCTGCAGAGTTATTTCTTAAAAATTCGCTCGGTGTACCAAAACCCCGCTGAGTAAAAGTTATCGCAATTGCTTCAAATTGAGTCCTAATCGGCCACAGGCAATAGGTGAGCATTTCTCCCTTCTAAACTCTTGAGAAATTCTAAGTTTCTGGCCGAGTTATATAAAGATGAAGTATAGTTATTATTATCAAAAGATTTTGTCCTATGTCAAGTTGTAGTATTGAAAATAGCCCTATTCTCTCAGCGTAAGGGTTGCAATCGAGTGGAATTGCCGACTACAGGTTGGAACTAATTGGATAAACAAGAATTGTTGATCAAGGTATGTTAAGGCTATCCTTTCGAAAAGTTAGTTTTTTCATAATATTGGTGCGACTAGCAATTCAAAACTTGCGTTGAAACTAGAACGTATGGTTAGCTGCTACAAATAGACTTGAGGTCATAGTGTAGCATCCCTGATAGGGGTAGATCATGTTTCGTATGACCCCTCACTGTAATTAGACGAGGAGATGCTAATCATACATATTGCTTACTGAGCTATAAACTGCTTACAAAGCTACATGCTACTTATGCCTACAGGGCTATAGATTTCTTACGGAGCTACGATGCTGCTATCACTCACATGAACTACATAACTGCTTTCGGAGCTATGGTATGGATTACAAGCTACTGAATCGCTTGCAGAGCTATTAAGTGTCCAAAGGGACTAGAGTTAAGCCCGCGGGGCCATGTTGGAGTCTTCTATAAATTCCTTCTATGTCAGAGGTGATATTACCTACCCTCCCGAGGTTCTGACTTGTCTAAGACACAGTTGTAGTCACTTATGGATCCTTAGGGGTATCGATAGGTGTATATAGATTGATTAGAACTTGTCGGGGCTTATGGGGGCTCAGGTAGGTTATTTTATATTATTTGCACCTTCCATGCTTATGGGGGCTCGGTTAGGTTCTTGGTTGTTTGTATTTACTTGTTGGTTATAATTTAAGTCATCAAGCTACTCAAGTTGAACTCTTATTCCCCCTGTTGCTTACTTTCAATTCTTCTAACAGTTTGTTCAGTTATTTTCATTATTGTCTTACATATTCGGTACGTCTTATACTGACATCCATCCTCGGGGCACTGCATTACTTGCCTGTAGGTGTAGATAGACGTGGTTCGTGACCTTTCTAGCTATCAGCCTGAGTTAGCAGTTCATTCAGCTCCTTTTCTCTGGAGTTGAGAGTTACAAAAGTTTGTTCTTATGTTGTACAGCTTTTAGGTAGGTCGTGGCCCTGCCCCAACCACTATTCCACTCGTAGAGGTTTGCAGACCACAATTTCTCTATTGTTGGTTGTTTTTGTTAGCCATATGGGGCCTATGTATGTTCTGTTTTGCGCGTTGGATGTGTGGGGCCTAGTTTAGTGAGTTTGTTAGCAGCCTTATCGGCTATAGCTTGAATATGACCGCCTGTTTCTTTTCTGTTATAACTAGAAATCATGGTGGTCTTATCGGCCTTCATAGGATCCCTATATTGCATTGTTGTTGGTTAGCTTTTTTCTTTTACAGGTAGCTATGTGGCCTTGTCGGCTCGAGGCTATGTTTACAATCGAGATATAGCTCGTCATTTTCTTGATTTAGGTTGCGAGCTTGCACCAAGAGTGCATAAACCCAGTTAGATCAATTTAGATCCCAGTATGGCATTAGGTGTCAATCATGCCTCCCAAGGTGGGGCATGATAGTATGTACCATTGTCTAATTGTACTAGCCGTTGTTTGTGGTCATTAAATCAGATTTAGAGAGAGTTTGGGGGGAAAGATGGGAATCAATGGACAGACCAAAGAAGATTGGAAAAACTAAACTTGACACAAAGAAGATGGTTAAAGTTGCTAAAGGATTATGATGTGAGCATCTTTGTATCATACGTCAAAGCAAATGTTGTATCAGACATGCTAAGTCGTAAGTCTATGGGTAGCTTGAGTCATATCCAGGCTAATCAGATTAAAATGTCAAAGGCCCTATAGCAGTTGGCTAACTTACCAATTTAGTTGCTAGATACAAGAGATGGGGGTGTTGTGGTTCAAAATACAGTGAGATCATCCTTGGTAACTTAAATTAAGCAGCATCAATATGATGACCCAGAATTAGTCTCGTTGAGGAACAGTATATTGAAGCAGAAGAAGAACTTATTTGACTATGACTAGATGGAGTCCTTAAGTACCAAGTCCGTTTATGAGTGCCTTGTGTTGGTGAGCTACAGACAAGAATTATGAGTGATGCTTATTATTCTCGATATTCAGTACACCCGGGTGCTACAAAGATGTATCGTGACCTGAGGCAGCTGTATTGGTGGAATGGCATGAAGAAGGACATCACGAGTTTTATGAATCAATTTCCTAATTATCAGCAAGTGAAGGTCGAGCATTAGAGGCCTGGGGTCCTGACTAAGAACATAGATATCTCGGTATGGAAATAGGAGGTAATCAATATGGATTTTGTCACAAGTTTGTCTCCGACACACAAGAAGCATGATTCTATTTGGATTATTATTGATAGGCTGACAAAATCAACCCATGACCTGCCTATCAAAACTACCTATATGGCTGAAGACTATGCCAAAATTTATATCCATGAGATAGTTTGCCTTCATGGTGTTCCCTTATCCATTATTTCTGACAAAGGTGCCCAGTTTACAGCAAACTTCTGAAAATCTTTCTAGAAAAGTCTAGGCACTCAGGTAAGTCTCAGTACATCATTTCATCCTCAAACAGATGGACACACTGAACAAATCATTCAAACACTCAAAAATATGTTGTGTGCCTGTGTGTATGATTTTTCCGAAAGATGGGATGATCATGTACCCTTGATAGAGTTTGCCTACAATAATAACTACCAAGTGAGTATTCAGATGGCCCCCTATGAAGCTTTATATGGGTGAAAGTGTAGGTCGTCGGTGGGTTAGATCGAACTCAGTGAGGGAGAACTATTAGGGCCATATTTGGTGCAACAAGCTATTGAAAAGGTGAAACTTATCAGAGATCAACTTTAGACAGCCCAGAGCAGACAAAAGTCATATGCGGATATGCGTCATCGGGCGTTAGAGTTTGACGTTGGCGATTGGGTGTTACTAAAGGTATCTCCTATAAAGGGAGTTATGCATTTTAGTAAGAAAGTCATGTTAAGTCCTAAGTATGTGGGGCCTTATAGGATCATCCATAGGGTAGGCAAAGTGGCCTATGAGTTACAGTTACCATCAGAACTAGCAGCAAGTCCATCTTGTATTTCATGTTTCAATGCTGCGGAAATGCATCGGGGATCCAACCCATATTATGGTTGTTGAGGATGTGCAGATTTCTCAGAACATGAACTATACCTAGGTCCCAGTCTCCATTCTTGATCGAAAGATCAGGAAGCTTCAAACTAAGAAAGTCGCCTCTGTCAAAGTATTTTGGCGAAGTAACAATGTTCAAGAAGTAACTTCGGAAGCAGAGCAGGAGATGAGGAGGAAATATCCTCACTTATTTGTTACATTGATGCGATTGCGAGGTATGTATTTTCTATGTCTCTACCTTAAATTTCTGGTTATATATGCCTAAAGCGTGTTAAGTGGAGTTAAACCTCATTGGAGGACGAATGTTTTTAGGGGGGATGAGGATGCTACACCCCAAAAAATTTTGGTGATTATTTTATATTTTTATGATATGGTAAGGGAATTCTGGGTTGTATATTGGTTATAGGTGAGGAGGGAAACATGTACGAAGGGAAAATCGAAGAGTATGTGAAGTTCATAAATAAGGATCAATTTTAAACAACCATATCACTTAATCTATAATGAATTAGAAGTCCTAAAAGCTATCAAATTAAAGGTCTTTGAGTCTAGTTTTCATAACATTAGACCACTTGTCAACCAAATTCTGGAGTAAAGATTTATAGGTATTTTACCGATGCACTATCAAGTAGGTGACGGGCCACCGCCTTAAAAATGGCCATTGCCCCACCCCTTTATATTTTAAGTGTTGTGTTATAAAATCACTTTCATGTTTTACAGAATGTGAGCTGCTTGTTTACACATAAATTCTCTCTAGTTTCCAACAGCTAATTCAAGGAGGAGCAAGGAGAATACAAGACTAGGAGAGGGAGTTGGTTTCCAAGTGTGCAAAGGTGTGTTGGTGGCTATTTGGAGCTCATTTTGGAAGCTAATTTGGGGTGAGTTGTTGCGTTTCTGAAGCTGTTTTAACTGCCTATATGTTCCCCTTTGAATAGGGATCAAAGTCTAGGAGGAAGGTAAGGATTTTACCCCTTTAAATTCATCAACTTCCAAGCTAAAAAGCTGGAAAATTTGCAGCTAAATGAGCTGTCGTTGGGACTGTTTTTGGCTAACTTCTTGTTCATTTTTCCTAGGATTTTGGAAAGTATTTTTAACTGGTAATATACTTCACATTGTAGGGATGAATTTTAGGAGAAGTTAGGTAATTCTCCTCTTCTTTTCCCCCCTCAAAAGTTGATGAAAACAAGTACAGAAAATGACTAACGTTGTTGTTGTTGTTGTTGTTGTTGCTGCCGATTGGGGAATTGTTTTGGCTGAACCTTTTGATAAAAATTAGGATATTTACTTTCCTATATATTCAATAGGTTTATGAGGTTTTAGGATGGTTTATGAATAAGAAATTCAGCTAAAAGAACACATCAAAGCGAGGTATGTTAAGGCATCCTATCCTCATTATTCAAGCACAAAAATATACTGGCGAAAGGGCCAATATTCTTGTTTCTTCACATTCATATTGAATAAATTATAATTCTTACAAAATGGCTGAAAGTGCATGACATTGATTTTGAATCATTAAACATGTTTGGAACAAGTAAATGTTAAGCGAAATACGTGTTACTTCCAACTGTGTCGTAGTTATAAATTGAGTCTAAAGTCCCATTATCGTCGGCACTGTGAGATATTACTTTACTATCTTTTTCTTATACATTCTATTAAGTATGTTTAAAGGTCTGATTGTCAGTGTAATTGAGAAAAGAGTTAATAGGACGAAGTGTAAGTGAGTTTAAGCTAAGAAACGATGTCACGATCTAGTAAGGGTAAATGATCTTATTGAAGTGGAAATTCCTTGTCATGGTTTTCCTTTATCTCTTGTATATATTATTAGGTATGTGAGTCTATGGGGAGATTACGTGATTCCTCTCCCTTAAGCTAAACATTAGGTAATCGAGTTCTCGAATCCAAAATGTTCCTAAGTGTTCTCTATGGATCTTGTTGAATTCCTTATGTCATTCAAACATTCTTATAACTATGAAAGTAATTGATTATATGCATCTAAGTATTATTTGAAAGGTTTATGTGATATATATATGCTTATGTGCAGCTATGAATTATGAAAGAGGCTTATTCAAGTCGCAGTCTCAAAATATGTCATTCTATTTATGCCATATGTGTTAGACAGAAATGATATGATCCTAGTTAGCTCTGGATATGAGACTATGACCTTACCACTAACCTGGTACGTCCGGTGGGTAGTTTCCTTTGAAATATTTGATATACGAGACTTATGACCTTACCACCGATGCAGTTTTTTCAGGTGGGAAGTTGTCCTTCAGATTTGTGGCTATGACCTTGCTACTGATGCGATTATGTTAGGTGGGTAGTTTTCCTTCCGATATGAGACTATAACCTCACCACCGACGCGGTTATGTCAGGTGGGCATATATCCCTTCAGTTATGATACCTCCGAGACGGCCAACTCGGTAGGGAAGTATTGATTTACCAGACTAAGTCACTATTTGATTGGGGAATGTATAGCTTATGGATAATGTAATATGACTTGTATATGTGCTTAATTGATTGTATTCACATGATGTATCATATTTTATTCAAATATCAACTTCAAGAGTCGTAGGTTGTATCTATTCCCTACACTGGTTTTTAGTATCTTGGATGTATCTATATTTATTGTTTTAGCTTTACATACTAGCACATTTCATTCATACTAAAGCCCCTTATCCTAGGGACCCCCTTCCTACAACCATGCTGCGGGTACAAGCAGAGGCTCGGATCGACAATCGCAATAGGAGCTTGATTTCAACAAAATAGTGGTATGCTCCTTTCTTCCAGGAGCTATATTTCCTTTTTGACTATTTTGAGTTTGTATACAGTTGGGTAGGCTGGGGCCCTATCCCATGTATTTCAATTACTTACTTACTAGAGGCTTGTTTGGACTAGTTGCATAACTGTTTGGGTTGTATGGCCTTGTCGGCCTTTCATTATGCAGTTTAGCTTATTGTAGCCTTGTTAGCTTTTCAGTTGTTTAATTATTGTTGTAGAGACTTCATGGGTCCAATATCTATTGTGGTTGACTTTAGAAGATAGCCAAGTTGGCCTCAGTATTGTTGTTAGAGACTCTATATAGCCGGTTTATCAATTATCTTAGGATCGAGTGCCAGTTGCGCCCTTCCCCAGTTTTGGGGCGTGACAAATAGATTGTACAGTTGTCTTCCAGCGGTGGCATATGAACTAGATCTGCCTTTAGAGTTGGACTGTCTTCCAGCTATCAGACACTACTATAAAGAGTAAAATATATTTTTAGATATCTTCTCTAATCCAAGTCCCCGCATATCCCGAATCAACATAGCCTGATGCACCGATTCACTCAACTTTCCTTTGAAAATTCAAGCCCACATCCGTAGTACCCGTCAAGCATCTCAAGATCCACTTCAAGGTCTGGCCAATGTTCTTATCTACATGTTATGCATCTACCACACAAATACTAACAACATGTGAAATGTCGGGCCACGAGTGCAAAATGTAGCATACATAATTCAATCCAATAGTACCTTATAGACTACTATTAGACATCTGTTCTATCTCTGCTCGCTTGGTACATGTCTGTAAATAACTTGAAATGGGAAGCAAAAGGAAACAAAAGATACAAGTTTAGAACTCCGCCATACTAAATCTCTTGAGGACCTTCTTGATTAATCTCCATCTTGATATTTTCTTTCAACACCCAACTTTATCTCAAAACCCTACCTAGATTCTTCTTCAATCGAATAATTTATGATATACTTTAGCATCAATAAGCATGGCATCCACTTACAACAATAAATACACAAAAAACCAACTTCAAGCTTCTTGTAATATGCATAACTATCATGATGCCACTTCAAGAAAAGGTATTCTAATCATGAATGTGTCAAAATATTTTATACTTCTACCTAAGCAATTTTTCACTCATATAAAGATTTCTTATGCAAGCAAATATGGTGATTTACCCTGAGTGATAAATCCCTCGCTCCTCAGATTGACTAATATGTAAACCGTTCTTCCAACTCACCATGCAAGAATGTAGTTTTCCACATCAATTATTCTAGCTCTAAGTCATATGAAGAAACTAGCCAAAGCTAGTAAGACCCCGATAGAGCTATGTTTCACTCACCGAAAGAACATTTCATTGTAATATGTTCTCTCCTCTTTGTGTACCAGCTACTAATCCTTGCATTATATCTTTGTGCTAAAACCCTAGTTTGAATGTTTCTTTTGAAACCCATTTGCAACCTATTACCTTTTGTCCTTTGAAAATGAAATAAGATTCCATGTGTTTGACTTTCTGTGAAAAAGACTCAATCTCTTCACTAATAACAACAACCCACTAATCGCTTCTAAACTAGAAATACTTTCGTAAATATTAGGCTTAAGCACATTAATGGTCTCTGTGAATCGACAAAGAAAATTCTCTAAGATTTTCATATTCAAGAAGATTTCATCAACTATGTTTGCAAAATCTTTGCTGCTGATTACTCTCTTCTATACCGTTACAATGATTTACAATTGTTGCTACAAATACATCAACATTATCATCTTGATCCGTGCCTTGCACCTCCTCCACTTCCCTTGCATCAACTATTGGGCTGATCTAGTGTTGATTAAATTCTAGTTTTATATGACCACCGACACCACAATTCCGCTTCTACTATTGCCTTCTTCCCTCTAATTAAGTGAGGTCACTTCACCATTGCCATATCCTTAACAAATAATTAACCTTGGAGTCTTCAATATGTGCACCACAACTCCGCAACCTTTAACTCGCCACACCTTAGAAATATTCACATCTTTTCCGCCTCAAGTTGTCATATCCCCGACATGAGCATGGCTGACACCCAAATATCCTCAAATTTGCATAATCGCCAGAAAATCGAGCACACCTCAAAAGAGTTTTGAACTCAAAAGATATGGATGGAGATCCATTGACCAAATAACAAGTTGTAGCTGGATCAGTCTACCTCAAAACTTGCTAACATATGAGTGTGAAAGCATGTTTCATGCCCTATCACAAAGTGTTATATTCATATATTCTTCAATGGCATTACTTATGTGTTCCAACACAAGTGTATTGTCTCAAAAGAGGGCCCTCTCACGTAGAAACTAATGAATTCAAAGTTGTAAAATTTTAACCCATTGTCGGCCCGAAGAGGCTAAACTATTTATATCCGCCTATCAACCATCAACTTCCATTTAACAAATATAAAAATGCCTCATCTTTTATTTTTAGAAAGTACACCCATACCATTCTTGACTAATTGTCAATCAAAGTCATGAAATACCTAGCACCGCTCTTGGGAGGGAAACTCTTTGGACCCCATAAGTATAAATGTATATAATCTAATCTTGTCTTTGTTCTTGTGTTATTCCTTCTGTTGACATTCACCCTTGTTTTCTACCAAAACACAATGCTCAAAAGAATCTAAAACTTGATTTTATATCCATCCAAAGAAATTTTGCTTACCAATAAAGACAATCCCTTTGTCACTATATGGACAAGTCACAAGTTCCACAACTAAGACTCGACTTGTGACATATTCAGATCACTCTTTCTAGAAGCTATAATTATTTCCTCTCAACTACACTATCTGAAGATAATACAATCTAGAATGCAATCCTACCCTTCATGAGTAGAATGGACCCTAAGTGAAATCATACCTTTGATCATCTAAAGTCGAAGGACAAATCAAATTCCTTATTCAATTAAGAAACATGGCAACACTCAATGTTTCTTATAATGCCATCGAACATTCTCAATCTAATGTTACCAATCCCTTCTACCTCTATTGGATTATCATCACCTGTAGACAATTTCACTCGCTTACTTGTGTTGCAAATGAATTCTTCGTAGAACATATGTAAAAACTTGCACCGTAATCAAGAATTCAGAATATGCTTATGACTAGAAACTCACGACACAAGCTTCTCATAGTCACCGCCATTAGAATTGTTATTAGTGTCAATAATATTTGCAGAGTTATTAACTTTGTTCTTCCCTCTTTTCTTCTTCATCCTAGGCAAACTCTTTATAGCGACCCTCGCTCCGTCAATTATAGAAATTTTGCTTTCATACTCTAGACTTCAATGGGGGCCGACTTTTCCCATTAAAGTCATTTTGTTATGTTCTTCCTTACCTATTGCACTTTCGCCTTCAATTATTCTCTATAGAAATTTAATACCTTAAGTGCCTAAGACTAGACTCGGGAATTTAAAACGAGTAGCGTTAAAATCTAAGATTTTACTCAGAATGACTCATGGTAGGGGTCATTGGAAGGTGTAAAAACCCATGGGAACCACCCCTGGTCAGATTCTCGCACTAGGAAACTCAAGGGTAACGGTCCAAAGGGACGACCCGGTTAGGGTGATATAATGGGTCATGGGTTAAGGTCATTGCTTTTCTTCTCTCGTAATACTAGGGCTGGATGAACGACTCTGTGAGGATCCATGAGTCGTGGTAAGTGCTCGGAGGAGGTGCAATGAAAATTTCATAGAGGTAAGTGATAGACGAGACCAACAACTCGTGGATTGGAGATACGAATCATCAAGTTGACTCATGGTGGAAGTTTAAACTTTTTCATGTGGAGTCACAGACGATGAGAGGACACAATGGGTCATTGTATTGAGTAAAATTCACTATCCGTCGAGTCATTGTCACAGACCTCCGAGAGCTGAAGAAATACTAGAAGGAAGTACTGCATGGATACCAATGAAAGTAAGGTATCAAAGGACGACTTGTGGTATTGGTCGTGGTCATTAGCAAAGATGTTAAATTTTACTTTTCATTAAGGGTATTTTCGAAATTCCTAAGCTCTAAGGTCCTAAATCAGGCCATTTTAAGCTTAGATAGAAGGGTTTTAAAAGTTCTAAACCTATCCTAAGCCTTACCATTCCCATGCAAGCTTGAGTTCTTCCTTGAATAAGCTTGAGAAATTTTTCAATTCCTTTGGGCTTTCAAAGAGGAGTTTAAATCGCATTTACTCTAGATATGTTAGGAAATGAATGAGAGTTCCTTTCACTCTTATGCTCAAAATTCTTCAATTTCATGTAAATTCTAGTTCAAGTTCATGGATCAAGGGGGTTTATCCCTATTTTTGTGAAATTCTCATCATCTATCTATGGGTCAATTTTCTTATGTATCAAATCACATTTTAATATATAAGGGCACATTTTATTACCTATTTTGATTGTTAATTCATAGTTTTATATTTTAATTAAATTATGCCCACTATGCAAACTCCATGAAAAGTCAAGTTATGATTCTGTCATGATCTTGATCTTACAAAGTCTAAATTATGATTTATGATTCATGTTATGATTTCCTTCACTACTTTATGGATTTAAGGAATATCAAGTATATGTATTTTCACAAGTATGCATGTTATTCATGATTTATGTATTTATGATTCTTGAGACTCACAGCCCTTATTCATGGCTAATCATGTATTTCAAGTATGATCAAGTATGTTATGATTTATTTGGATATGAGCTTCATGAATGATTCACAATTACGATATGAGTCTCATGCATTTTTGGGAGCGCCGTTTGGCACCGAATAGACCCGACATTCAAACTCCTGCTGCCGTAACTACGCTACCATAGTATATACATATATTTATGGATCCTCTGATATCACATCATGCACGCCTCTTTTCCCCGAAAGAATGGGACAATGACATCACCCGCATCGAGTGCCAATACTCCGACGACTCTTTTTCACATCGAGCGCGTCCGCGGAGTGTACGGGTCGTAAGTAATATAGTGGCTCTTTTTAAGAACTTGATTGTCGGTAACTCCACATGACTCGACCCATTCCTCTAACTATCCATTTCTAGTGTGATCTTAAATATCTAAAGTGTTGGTGATAGACATTTTCGATTGAAGAATAATTGAGTCTAAGTTTGGGTCAACGAAATATTCTGAAAGTACCTAGGAGCAACATAGAGTTAAAAAATCATAATTATGCAATAATACGATTTGCAATGGAATAAGCATGGAACTATCAATTGTTATTTTGCATACTAGAATTGTATGTTCATGGTCTTTTCGAGCCTCTTAACACGGCAATCTAGCCTCACCGCATCATTGTGAGAGGAGTTTAATTCCCTTTCTTAGTCAAAGGGCAATCATTATGTTGTGGTTTACGGGAAACGATTAGGAATTCTCGTGCGTCTAACCATTTAACTTTAACTTAGCCTCACAACTACTTTCGAGTGGTGATGGGACATCCCAAGTTGGTCTTTCATAACCCCCGTGTGTCAACCAAGCACGGTGCTAGGTATATTTCTATCCAAACACGGAACCTCTCCCGAGATTACACCATGCTCCTCACATTCTCATGTTTCCACCTTGCATGCCTTCTCAAGATATTACCCAAGTTAACAAATATGCTTTCATGGTGATCAATCATAAAAACAACCAACAAATCAATCACTAAAATAACACCCACAATCTCTAATTCCCAAAACAATTACATAAAATCACAATCATAATTCATGGCTTCAACCCTAGAGGAAGGGTTCTAGCCATTCATGTTCGTGAAACTACTCTACACTACTATTAATCTACTCCTAAACTACATACTTACACGATATTGGTATATTAGAAGGGAATTTGCCAAACCCTAGATGAGTTCTCCCACTTCTCCCTTCTCTCCTAGGCGCTTTTCCGTAATAAAATCGTGACTCCATCGAATAAGAGCCAAGGGTCCTATTTATAGTAAATGGAGAACGGTTAATTTGGCCTTCGTTGTGGAATCTTATCTGTCACGGAAAGTGTATCAAGTGAGCACCGCCTGTGACATTAGAGGCATCGTGGAATGCTCACTGAACAACACTCAAAATCATCTCGCAGCACTACAGTTGGTAGCTGTGGGCACGCCGTGGGCAGCTCGCCGCTCCTCCTTGTCAAGCAGTGGGCTGCGGCACGCTGCCAACGCGTTGTGTGGCTGTTGTGGGCAGCCTGCTCGCCGTGGCACGTGCCGAAGGGCGCAGGTGGGCTGTTTTGTGCCTTCTCTTTGCCGACGTTCGCGTGTTGGACTCCGCTTTCCAAGCTTCATGTCATACCAACTCATGGATTAGTTCCTCAAAAGTCATCAAACCTACAAATAAAGGCTAATCATGTTGGTTAGCACATGTCTTCACTTTTATATAGAATCACATGAAAATGTATAAAATAACTTAGATAAACAAGACTAATTTAAGTCATACAAAGCGTATCACATGCATGCTATTTTTGCCCGTGATCACAACCCCATACTTAAAGCCTTGTTCATCCTCGAACAACTCATATCATGCATATAGAGACTCCCACATAACTAATTTAGCAAGATACCGTTGCGCCTATAATGATTACTTAAGATACAAGTTAAAATGGAACATGCACGCATTTAATCACCGAAATGAAATACAACTTGCCAAGACTTCCTAACCTCAAGAATCGACTCTCACGCTTAGCAAACTCATGCAAATCAACTCGATTAAGAAGATCCCATGAATTATATCCTTCGCCCAACATGTGCCCTCACGGAAAGAGAGCCACCCAATTTCACACACGCAAAACAATTTTACATCACAACATGTGTGGGTACATAACTAGAATTACACTACTCTCACAAAGAATTCACTCCGCATCATGTCATGACCATAAGCTTGCCCTTAGTGTTTTACTCCACTAATTTGAGGATGTATGAATGTAAGATCAAGTTAGGACTTTGTAGGTTGTAATGTAATCTCAGGTGGCTGTGTAGGTACTATATGGCGTACAGTGACTATCTTTCCTAAGCGCTTTTAATACATCACGCCCTTATTGCGAACTTCCTTCCCGTTACTTCACCTTTTCTCTTTTCCTCTTCTATTTCCTCTTATGTTCCCCCTTATTTATAAAGCACTTTTGACTTGTTAGTAAGGAGCTCTATAAATAACTTTTGCATTACTTTGTTTTCTTACTCCTTAACAATGATCAACCACTTCACACAAGTGCACCTTTGTCCTTTCTCAACTTCTACAACTTGCTACTTTTCTTTCAATTTTTTCATTCTTCTCACTCCTTTACTCTTTCGCATTTTTCTTCTTCTCAAGCGCTTAGGAGCTTTGGGTCAAATTCGTTGTTAATAAAGGAAAGGATTAAGCTTATGTTGTAGCTATCAAAGAATAGCTCAAGGCTCAACGGGGCTAACTAGGATTAATTTTCAAGGTAGGTAAATGAGGGATAAATTTGTGTTAATTCAAAGAAATGCCTAAATCATTTCTACAATTCCATCCTTCATTTCGCTTCATACACACACTGTGCAAGTTCTAGACAATCAAATAGCATAGAATACTAAAAACCTTACACTCATGGCACATGCTCAATTCAAGACACATTCAAATAGACTCTTACTCGCCTAATCACAAGAATTCAAACATTAAGCTTCAATTATATTGAGTCAAATTCAAGAGCCTAAGTGTTCCCAAATAAAGTTATACACTTGCATGCTTCAAAACAGAACATACTTGCATCTCACCATCATGTACATCACATAACAAGAACATCAAGCATCCATTAGCTACGGTTTCAAAAACCCGACATCTATCGACTAATTTTCTCAAGACGGCTGCCATCCATCCATCGTCTAAATGGCCCCTAACTATGACTAAGCATATTATATACGTACAAATTAAAAATAACAATAAAAATAAAATTTTGCCTTTCGGTTCAAAGACCCCCTCGCTGAAAAGAACCGAAAAGAAACTAACGGGTGATGAAATCATGCTTGACTCACAAAATTTTTTTTTCAAATTTTTCTCATTTTTCCACACAAGCATTACATTCGCTCAACAATTTGGATTAAAGACAAAATTTTGAAATTTCATTGAAATTTCTCACCCCACACTTCCTTAAATCATGCTATGTCCTCATAGCATCCAATTAACATTTAAAGAGGGTGAGAAATACTCCCCGAGGCCTTTAGGCCTAGCTAATAGCATGTTTTTCCACAACTTGCAATGCTGGGTGGTCGACCTCACACTTTTCCTCTTCCATGCTTCCTAGTTTCCTCATCTCGAGGGTATCAGACTTCCCCTCCACTCAGGCCTAACTTTCCACCAAAACACAAACAAAAAAAAAATCAAAATAACAAAATCAACGCAAAAATCAAAATTAACAAATTGTACCGGTGGTTCCCTTGGGTTGCCTCCTGCTAAATAGCTTATTTTGCTGCCGTGGCACGACGGACCGCTTTCGTGACATCTCGATACTGGGTCTTTGAGAGAACCATCTCCTTTATTCCCGCTGCTGAGGAAATGAAATTCTCCACTGCCTTCCCTTTCTCCAACTTTTCAAATCGTCTTTATCAAACTCTGGCCGAACATTTGGCATTGCCTTTGGCCGTGCAACTGTGGACTCCTCCACCCCACACTCTCATATCCTCTACCAACACACTAACTTGATAAAGGTTTCTGTAGCGTGCGGATGGGTTTATTTTTGCAGACCGGTTTCTTCTTCATCCTCGCCGACTCCCTCATTTTCTCGTGTGGTCCCTTCTTTCAAGTCAATCATCAGAAGCCCCGTGGCCAAGAATGGCCGCCCCAAGATTAGGGGTACTCGGTCATCAACTCGAAAAATCTAAAATAATAAATCGCTATACAAATTTACTACTTTGATGAGAAGGTCTCTATGATTCCATCGTGTCACTGCGACTTGTCACCAATGCAAAGATCAACCTTGCTCGTTCTGCTTTCCCAACCCCAAGGTGTTGAATAAGGATAGTAGCTAGATTAACCGCGCCCTAAATCATACAGCCTGAGCACTTCGGGCCTTTTTACCAATTTGTATGGGGAGGGTAAAAACTCCTGGCTCCGAGCTTCTTGGCATTTTGCTCAATACCCCGTGATCACACTCGCCAAGTGCTGGCGCCTAGACGTCCCCAATCTAACTTTGTTCGCTATCACGCCCTTCAAGTATTTAGCATACTGGGCATTCCCCGCAAGACATCAATAAGAGGCAAATTTATGAAGCTCTTAGAAACTCTCAAAGAACTTTTGAAACATTCCTCCTCCTTTCTCTTTGTGAATCTTCCGGGGAAGGGTGGGCGGTGGTCTTTGTGCCGGCCGAAACGAAGATTATGCATTTTGTTGTCCAACACTTTGATTTGCCCAAGACGTGGTGGATGGTCCCGGGTCTTACCAACTCCGCCGCACCTCTTTCTCAACTCTTTAGGCACGCACGCCTAACCGCCTTTCACTTCTAAGATCGATGGCATTGATTCGCTGCTGTGGATCTATAACGCTGGTAATCCCCTTGTGGCCTCATGTTTTGAGCAAATGCCATCCGACCCACTTGTTTTCAAGATTGCGGTGCGCCATGATTCATTAAGTCTCGTTGCCATCCTCGCCCGATTTTCTCGTTAATCGATTTCCGGGTTCTTATGATTTTCATGAAGGTCTCTCAATGCGGCCAAGCATTATGCCTATCAATTCGCTTATTCTCGCGATACGATGTTGTTGAGGTTGCATAAAATTGTGCTTTCCACCCCAAGAAGAATTCTATGGCCTTGCCAATTTCTCGTTGGAGTTGTTTCCAAAATTTCGATTCCTTTGCACATTCCCAATAAAATTGACCGATTCTCGAATTGGCTCCACAAGATTCTCGCGTTGAGCCCATTATTACTGGCTGAAATTTCACACCAACTAGGAACTTGCCGAACTGCACACCCTGCCCCGTGCTGGTGCATACTCGCCTTTATTGAATCGAGTCATCATTTGGCTGTTGGAACGGTTAACTGGTACGCCATGGTCAAACCATTCGCTTCTATCAACCGATCTCTTTCCCCGCCCTCTTGATGACTGCGGCTACCGATTTCTTGTGCAATTCGCTCAACAAAGTGTACAACTCATCACAAGCGTTTTCTCCAAGTCTTGCCCACCCGATGCAGTAGTCTAGTAATATTTTTGTGTGTGGGTCTAGACTTTCTACAAGGTATGGGCCAGCACTTCATTTGATTGCCGTGATGGGGACAAGCCAACAATGACTTGAATCTTTCCTGCAAGCCATATACAAGTTCCCATCGCTTCGTTGAAATCGAGTATCTCTACTTCGCAACTTTGCGCCTTGCTCGAAGGAAAGAATCTCGATAAGGAACTTTAGCCAAGTCATTCCATGAAGTTATGGAGTTCTATGGCTCGCTCGCCCATTTTTTCGCTCCTAACAATGAAATGGGAAGCAGGTCAATCGACATAATTGTGGGACACGCTGGGTGGGGACAAACGTGGTTACCACTCCTAGAAAACTCTATAAGTGCCGCTGCGGGTCTCATGTGCCATTCCAAGAACCGACTCACTAGAAATGTAACAGCCGTACCATATTCTCGTTTAAGCTCAAAGTTCCTTCCAGCTCCGGCTACTTGATACTAGAGGTCACATTCGTCGCTAGCTGGGATCGCCACTTCGCGAACGGGTCTTGCCGCCATTGCTTCCGATGACAACCGTGCAGCCTCAAGGGTGGTTGTTGTTGTACTCTTTCTTGAAGTCTCTTCAGCTGCTCTGTGAGCTACTCTCCTTGCAAATGGATTTGACGCTTAGGTTCAAGCAATGGTTCCACAAGTTCTATTCTACAGCCTTGGCAGACAACCTGTCACCCGCAAATAGACAAACTAAGACTAAGCCGCTAACACTTGAGGAAATTTAAAATCACACAAAAATAGATAAGTTATCAAAACTTCACCGAGTCTCCGGCAATCTACGCTAAAACTCGACGTCGCCCGCACGAGTGCCAATACTCCGACGACTCTTTTCACATCGAAAGGCCTCGCAAGTGTACTGTCGTGGTAAGTAATATAGTGGGTTTTTGCGGCAACCGATTGTCGAACCTACGAGATCGGACTCATTCTAACTATCTATTTAGTGTGATTCAAATATCTAAAGTGTTGGTGATAGACATTTTCGAACAAGAATAATTAATTCTAAGTTTGGGTCAACGAAATATTCGAAAAGTACCTAGAGCAAACATAGAGTTAAAACTGTATAATTATGCAATAATACGATTTGAAATGGAATAAGCATGGAACTATCAATTGTTATTTCACATAATTTGAATTGCATGTTCATGGTCTTTCGAGCCTCTAAACACGACAATCTAGCCTCACCGCATCATTGTGAGCGAGGAGTTTAATTTTCTAGTCGCGTAATCAATTATGTTGTGGTTTATTAGGAAACGATTAGAATTCTCGTGTGTCTAACCATTTAACTCAACTTAGCCTCACAACTACTTTGTTGAGTGGTGATGTGACATCCCAAGTTGGTCTTTCATAACCCCCCGTGTGTCAAATCCAAGCACCGTGTTAGGTATATTTATCCAAACACTAACCTCTCTCGAGATTACACCATGCCTCACATTCTCATGTCCCGACCTAGGTAATGCCTTCCTCAAGCTATTCCCTGCCAACAAATAAAAGCTTTCATGGTGATCAATCATAAAACAACCAAC
Organism: Datura stramonium; assembly: GCA_018107945.1. Taxonomy (NCBI): domain Eukaryota; kingdom Viridiplantae; phylum Streptophyta; class Magnoliopsida; order Solanales; family Solanaceae; genus Datura; species Datura stramonium. Next base: position 59,787 of record JACEIK010005188.1, read on the forward strand.
AATCGTAATGCAAGACGATAATAACAATCAATAACTTAATTCCAAAACAATTACATAAAAATCACAATCATAATTCATGGCTTCAACCCTAGAGGAAGAGTTCTTAGCCCATGTTCATAAAACTCTCTACACTACTATTAATCTACTCCTAAACTACATACTTACACGAGATTGGTAGATGAGAAGGGAATTTTCCAAACCCTAGCATGAGTTCTCCCACTTCCCTTCACTCCTAGCAGCTTCCGAATAAAATCGTGACTCACTTGGAATTAGAGCTAAGGGTCCTATTTATAGTAAATGGAGAACCTGCATAATTTGGCCTCAAGCCGTGGAATGACTCCGTGTCACTGGAGTGTATCACGGAGCACGCGCCGTGACATGGAGGCATCACGAAAGCTCACCGGAACAACACCAAAAATCACTTAAGAAAGCACCCGCGTTGGTGCACAGGCACGCCGCTTGGGCAGCGCGTTGGCTCCTCCTTGTTGCGCAGCCACCCTGCCGCGGGCACATTGCCAACGCGCAGGTGGCTGTTGTGGGCAGCTCGCCCTGCCGTGGGCACGTTGCCGATGCAGGGGCTGTTTTGTGCCTTCTCTTTGCCGACGTTCGCGTGCTGGGATTCCGTTTTCCAAGCCTCTACTTCACCAACTCATGATTAGTTCCTCAAAAGTCATCAAAACCTACAAAACAAAGGCTAATCATGTTGGTTAGCACATGTCTTCACTTTTATATAAAATCACATGAAAATGTATAAAATAACTTAGACAACACGACTAATTTAAGTCATAGGCTTATCACGGCATGCTATTTTTGCCCTGATTTGGACAACTTGCCCACTTGAGCAAAAGGTTGGGGCATTGTGTAAGCTCTATCATGATGGCATTGCTAAGACGAAGTTTTTTCATTGTTCCTCGCGATTTATGCATGGTTATGTTAATGTTACTTTGGCTCAAGTTATGTTTTATAAAGTTTCTCTTATGACTATGATTATGATTGGTTTATGAATGGTTTGAAAACCTTTGAGCCCTATGTTTACATTATGATATTTACTTCATGATCATTTTGTCCTACTTACAAAACTCTTAAGTATTTAACTGTATATTTTTACTTACTTGCATATTGTAATGCCCCAGAAAGATCAAAATCAATATCCGGACTCAATTCTGAAAATCTTGGAAACTACAAAAATGTTGTGTAATCCACCCACCTAAACCACTGCTAGGTGACCCCACGATTCTTTAGGTGTGTCGGAGGAGGAGTCTGAGATTTCAAAGTGGAGGCAGCACCTAATGAGGGAACCTCACGAGTCGTGGTCAATGACACGGCCCGTTAGGTCACTCGTCGGTAGGCTCTAGTTGGTATTATAAATAGTCATCCAAAGGTAATTAATGAGTGGGTGCAACATGTCGTTATGAGTGCGCAGATTTTACTCATTAAGTTACCTGCTATAAGACTTGGCATTAAATCCTTATAATGAGGCAGTTGGTCCACGACCGATGACTTCAGGTCGTGGTCAAGTGACTATCACTTTGAGTCCCTCGTAGTGACATCGCTGAATCCGGGAAGTAGACTCAACGAGAGGTCCCAACCAACGACTTGTTGAGTGACCCATTGGGACCCCATCGATCGCGAATTTTCCTGTGGTTATTTTAGTAATCTCCCTATCTACTTAGTCCTTTAAACTACCGCTGCTTGAAATCCCAACCGAACCATAGACGGTTTGAGCGGTTTTCTCACCTCATTCTCACGCCTACACTCGACTCTCATCGACGGCTTCTCCCAAGAAACTTCTAATGTGCTTAGGGGGTTATTCACTATCGCAGTTAGCCCGTGTCCTCTTCTTCGTGTGGAATTCTTCACTGTGTATATAGGGTTTCTAGCAAGGGGATTGTCCTCTTGCTTCTCCCCAAAGCCCTCCCCTTCTTCTTTCAATTTTAAGCCTTGAGCTTTCGAGTATGAGAAGCATTCATGTTTATTTTTCGTTGATTTCACTCAAAACGATGTTGATACTTAATGCTAACATAATCTTCACGCTCCTCATCAAATTGCCGCATTGTTACAAAAAGTGAATTTGAGCCCTAATTTTTAAGTAATGGTTTTTGCTTGTTAAATTCCTCTAGTGAATGAAAATTGCTTTGGGTTGGAATTCCTAGAATTATCTTGTGCTGTGTATGTGTTGGGTAATTATCCCAGAATCGAATGACTTTTTTAGTACGTTGAATGAAATTCTATTAGCTTCTTAGTAATTTGAATGGCTAGAATACGTAACTCTATCGCCCAGTCTCAAATGTAATCATGGTTTCGCCCAGCCACGATTTTAGCAACCCGCAAGCTGTCTAAAAATGTCAACTGATCAAGCTTGACTCTAGTTTATTTTCAAGGTGTTAGTGGTGCCTCCAATTTTCGATCATTCAAATTTCAATATTTGGTCCATTAGGCTGGCCATGACATTCGGGCGAGTACCTCCGACCAGCCCTGTGATCCCAATTCGGGCTTTACACTGTTCAGATTTGCTACGACGCTTCTAGATAAGCAACTCGACCACTCTAGAACCCAAGCTTTAGAATCAGTCCGATAAGGCTCTTGTGGTACATACAGCTTATTCATCCCCGACTAGTCATAGCTCCAATTTCGGAGCCATATCACTTTAGTAGTTCAACTTAGGTTTTTCAAAGGGGAGAGAACTTAGCACCGAGCGAGACGGTGTCTCCGCTGGTGGTTTAGATGACTACACGCAAGTGCACGTGGGTCAGAACAAGTAGTAAAATGGTTCAAGTAAGCTGGGCATCGTATCCCACAGTGGACTGACCAAGGTAATAATCGAATCAAGTGTCACGAACTTAACTCTAAAAAATGCACACGCCTTAAAGAAGATTTGTTAGTTTCTAATTTATACTAATCTAAAACAAATGTACAATTTTGGAGTATGAAACTATAGTTATGAGCATGCCGAGGCTAAAACGAACATCTAGTAATTATCGATACAATTCGGTTAATCTTTCTTCATAGTCAAGAATTACGTTTGGTGGATTAAAACTCTCGTATTTAACCCAACTTAAGAATCATGAACCTTCCACCTACATTTCGTGATAAAAGAAATCTATGTTCTAGCCATACAAACCGATTCCTTAATTGACTAACATGATCTTCGATATATTTCGTTCAAGGTAAACCAATTCTCAATTTTTCCAAACTAAGAAGAGATCATATCCTACCAATTCACAACTTTCCAATTTCTTTTCTCTTTTCGAGATTTAAAACTGACTTTTTAGATATACATTAACATCGGGCTGCCACATTAATGCAAACAAGAACAAGAATTGATAGAACAACCATGGAAGAAAAGATGAAAAACCAAAATGATCAATAATTACATTCCACTACAATTGTTCTTAACCTCAACAAGAAGTGAATTTAGCCACTCATTTGTGGATTAAACATCATCAAATGAGTGTAAATCATACAAAACAATTGAAATAAAGGAGAAAGAGATAGAGAAGAACCCTAGGATTTCGCCCTCAACCGCCCGTAACCCACATCCTTGCTCAACTAAGTCGAATAATTAAAATGAACCTAAGTGTGCTATTTATACCAGGGAATTTTTCCCGAATAACAAGCAACGTGTCACGGCGTACCAGAGCACCGCCTCCGTGATTACCCAAGACAACGGACTCACTGAATCCGGCTTCCGTAATTATGCCTAACGGCTACGCATGAAACGCGGTGCTTGGCCAACGTGCTACGGCTCCAACGCGGAACTTCACTGGAATTTCATGTTCTAGGTAATTATGTCCAACGCTACCTGAGGCAAATTTACCTACCGATCTTGGCCAAATTTAATCATCTGCAAGTGTAATGCCTCCACGATGGTACAAGTGACATACTCCATCAAGGAGCCCCTTAATTTGTCGCATTTCCTTGGCCTTTCCACTTCGCCCAAGTCCATTCCCGATTTCTCCAACATACATCTTATCTAAAATTACATTTTTCCTGCGAAACAACACTAATCATGTCAAGCAGTAAAATAATATTTAACTACAAATTACATGAGAATGCACAAATATCATGGATAAAAAGTCGAAATGAAGCATTGAGTATCACTTGGGTAATATAATTTCGCCAAGATCACTTACCCCACACTTAAAACTTGTTCTATTCACAATAATCTCTACATCTCAGTGCAATCACACCTACGCATAGCTACTTTGGCTCAACAATCTGCTACGGTTATACCGATTATTTAATATAGAAAATCAATAAGAAAACATGCATAGTCTCATCAATACAATGACATTCAACACATCAAGACCTCCTCAGACTCGCAATCGACTGACATCGCTAGAAACTCATGCAAATCACCGATCAAGAAATCCGACACGAAATTCAATCTCTCTTCAAGCATGTGCCCTCACAACACAAGAGAATTTCCCCTTTTTCAATCATATGAACTCAAAAGCATTACATGCAAAGGGCATATAAAAACGATTTCGCTCTCTCTCCCAAAGAATACATGCATCATGTCATGAACCATAGGCTTGCCTCTAGTGTATTACTCCACTAATATAAGGACGTGTGACGCAAGATCACGTGTGACTTAACGGGTTGTAATGTGTTAAGGAACTAGTAAGTAATCGGCTAACCAATAATAGCAACTAGCATCCTTAAGCGCTTTTCAATACACCTCACCAACATTACGGGCATCGCTTTCTTCCTTCATCCTCCCATTCTTGAAGTATTTATTCATTTTTGTCCCCATTTCTTTAAGTACACTCGACTTAATAATAAAGATTAGTTATACATCTTCATTTTATTTCACCTTCCCAGCAGCAAGTGCACCTTTGACCTTTTCTTTACTTTCACCACTCCGCTTTTTCATTCTTTTCACCATTCTCACTCGACACTGTGGGAAAATTATTTTTCTTGAGCGCTAAGAGTTTTGGATCAAATTCAGATAATGAAAAGTAGGGGTTAAGCTCGGTTTGTACTCTTTTGACGAAAGAAAAAAATAGGCTAAAGGCTCAATGGGCTAATTCAGGGATGCATATTCAAGGTAGGTATGATAATGAAACAAAACTTTCTAAGCAATATCAAAGAAATGCCTACATCCTTTCCTACAATCTACATCCTTCATTTCGCTTCAGACACACACCAGAAAGTTCTTAGACAATTCACAATAGCATGGAATAATCGAAACCTCACCATACACTCAGCCGCACATGCTCACCCAAGACATATCTAGCGTACTATTCAATCGCCCACTACAATAATTCAAACATTAAGCCTCAATCACACCGAATCAAACTCTATGGCCTAGGTATTCCCAACATGCTTGGCTACGCTTGCATGCTTTCGCGCTTAACAATCACCTTTATTCTAAATATCATGTACAACACGCAACAAGAATTTCGAACCATAAGTAGCGAAGTACTGTTTGGGATACAAACAAACAAAAGAAAATAAACGAAAGAAAATCATCTTTATCGACCACATTTCCCTAAGACGGCCGTCATCCATCCATCATAGGGAAATGGGGGCCACTATTTACTTACTTCGGTTCAATGGGATGATTCTCGGTAAAAGCACCGGAAAAACAAACGCGAGAAACCCAATCATAAAAATAATTCAACGAAATTTTTAAAATATCGATAATTTTGATAAAACCAAAAATATTTACACAACATAGCTAACAACAACCTACACAAAGACACAACATTTATACATTAATTAACACCGATTTACATTACAAAACATAAAATACAAAATTAAATGGTCACAATTTTTTCACAGTAATAACAAAACATGAACATAAACAATAATAAAACAACCATCACCTAACTACTCCTACCTCATTACTTAAACCGAACATCGTCCCTGTTCACAAATTCAAGATAGAAACAAAAAGTAGGTGGTGAAACTCCCGATCAATCGAAGTATTCACTTTCTTCATCGTGCCGTTGCCTCATCCCCATATCCAATCTCCCCACCATCTTCATCCGACTCAATATCTAAGTCCTCACTAAGGTGTCCCTCACTCTGGGGACATCGGGCCATCTATAGGCTCCACAAAAGCCGGCCCCACTCGATATGTGAGCTCCCAGCATTTTCGCTCGAAGGTAGTCCAAGTCGAGATGCCACGCCATCTTATGTTGTTGGTCTCATTTATGTGCACCGGCAGTGATCTCGCATCCCGAACATGTGGGTCATATACTCGATCATCCCAGTATGTCGCCCGCTAGTGTGAGAACTAGCCCGTGAGTTGTGTCGACTGCCTTGGTTTTTGTGACGCCCACGCATGCCTATCCATCCGAGGGATGGAGTCCAGTGGCCTCTTCCTCAATATCCAGCCCCTCAAGAACGTGGTCACAGGTTACCAAACTCCTGTACTCCGTGCCCTTTGATGCAAACGGGTTTCTTCATGGCGGAGATGACTACCGCCTAACATTAATCTCTTGTTCTTTCATCGTGGCATACTCAAGCACACTATCCGTGATATCTCGCCACTGCGCGCATTCCCCTTGTGATCGTGTAGAACACATACTTTGAGCGACCGGCTTGCCGTATTTGAGAGTAGGGCAAGGCCCGATGGTAGCCTCTCCTTATGCTCGTTTCCACCGTGCTGCGTAACGGCTCACATAGAGGTCTCGAGCATCCGCATATGGTGGAGTTATGTTCTCACCAAGTGGCTACGGGCGTCAGGTTCCGCGCCTCAAGATGGCATTAATGGATGGGCTCAAAAGTGAAATTTGGCTCCCTTATCTTGACGCCTGCAGGATCGCGAGCGTCGAGTTCCAATTTGCGTAGAACTCCCAAATCAGATGAAAATGTAATCTATGGCTCTTCAAAGATGAAGTTCACCCGCAACATCAATCCTGCACAATTCTGTATCTCTCAAGGTGCGTTTCTGCAAATGCGGCCTCTGGAAGTATTTGTTCTCTTGTGCCAGGGTACACTTTTCCTTTCATAGTCACCCATCGGGTTCCGTATTGAGACGGCCGCTGAACCGCTGTGCCGGGCTGACCGTCGCTTCTCCTAGTTCTGATCTCTTTTCTCCTTGGCGCCTACGTAGATTTACTCCTTTCTTTGTCTTGGATCCTTACACACCTCGCTAAATCAAACAGATAAATTCTGCAATGTTATTCAAATCAACATTAGCTTTCACTTCAAGGTCGTTGCTTGTGCTAATTATACTTAGTCTTTAGCCACAATTACAACATTACGGCAAGACAATCCTCTTTTTCCGCTTACATAAAAAACAAATACGCCTCGCGCATTCGTATACCCGATGGTATAAATTCTATGTACTACTTCACTTCGTACACTTCCAATCACAATATCACCAACGATACCATTACATCACATAGCACTTAGCAAAAATTTCTCTCAACAACCTATGCAATTCACCAATTTCTATGCAATTCAACAATTTCATTCTCCTGAAAATCCATTGTTTATTTAGAATATTCACATTAAGCACAACATAATTCACCTCACCCAACATGCACAACCCAAAAATTTTTCACATTTCAAACTCAATTTAACTTCTCCCTATTCACATACTAACCCTAGCCAGCACTCGCAAAATTCAACCTAACATGTATTTATCGAGTTCATATAATCACAACGATACAACGAACGCCAATCAACAATAAATTTAAATGAATTCAAGCTCATTTTACACTTAGGGCAAGGTTTACTCACTCACATGCTCAAAAGCAAAACTTTAGCAAAAATTGAGGTTGAGTTCAAGAATATACCTTTAATCCGATGATATCAGAAAGTTGAAGAATGATCCAGTCCGTCACGCTGAGAAGGAGGGATTTTAGGGTTTGTCACTGAGGGGAGTGGGAAATGGGAAAAATCAAAGGACGTGTTAAAAAGTGGGATTTCCGCGGGTCACCCGGCTGCACTTGTGACCCGACGCGAAATAGATTTTCAACGTGTCACGAGGGTAACGCTGAGCACACCCTCCGTGACACGAGCCATCGCGCCATCATTCGGGAATTTCTTAAAATTCAAATAGGGTTTCAACATGTCACGAGGGTAATTCGAGAACCTCCTCCGTGACACCTGGAGCCAACGCGTGGGGCTCACCGTTGCCACCTTTTATGTTTTTATCTACTCGATTTTTCCTTTGCGATCCTTTGCATTTTTTCCTCCGTTTCAACTCGAAATTCATCTCACAACAAGAAATTAATAGGAATTCAAAGGTTTCAAACACAAACACAATATTTTTGTTTTATTTACATTTTTATATATATTTTTTCTTTTTTTTTAACTAACTAATTCTATCTATCTATTACAACAATTTCATGGCTGCCTCCTGTGTGTCAGCCTTGCGACTGCCGCGGCCAACACGGCCATTAAGCTCAATCATCCCTAGGGTGACTGACGTTTTCTCTTGATCGCCTCCTACCCATGTCATGCTTACACTGGCTCATTAATCACTGGGCATTTCGATCTTCTTGCCACAACCTCCGCTTTGGGGGGTCTCACGGTGGGAGCTCACCGGCTCTATGAATCAACACTCGGGCACATCCGCCGATCAAGCACGCGATCACCGAGAGTTCTTCATACACGGCCGGAGGCTTCGTGGCCTTGTACAAGTCAAATACCTCCACCTTGTCGTGTGCCCATTGGTTAGCCGCCTCGCAAATACATCAATTAGTACTTTCCGCCTCCAAGAAGGGACGCCCCAAAATAAATGGGACTTCCCATCCTACTAAAATCCATCAGTTTACGAAGTCTTCCACGGAAGATAAGGGGAATGCATCATGACTGCCAAAGACGCCCTCCACAATGCCATCTCGGTTCGGCCAAAACAATCCGCTAGCTACAAGATCACCGTCGTTGGTTAGGACTTCCTAGCCCCAACTCGAATACCGATGTTAGCATCAAGTTAATGCTCTCTCCCAAATCACATAATCTGCAAGCTCAAATACTCTGCCCGATTGTAATTTGAATTGTAAAGCTCCTAGGGTCCTTGAGCTTTGTGGGCAACCTATTTTGCATCCGGAAGTGCACCTCCGTAAGTGCCACCGTAGCGTACTCCGTCAAACTGCTTTTGTACCACGATGTCCTTGATATACTTTCAGGTACTTCGCACTCCCTCGCAAAACATCAACAAGAGGTAAATTAACGTACTGCTTAAGCACCTCCATGAACTTTTGAAACACGCCTCTCCTTGTGTTTCTTTAATCTTTGAGGGAACTGGGGTGGTGGTCTTTCCGGTTCAGCCTTCCTTCTTCCTCTCATCAACGTGTTCCCTCTCATTCTCCACGCTCCCGACCGCCGAGGTGGTCTTTCGGTTCCACCTCCTGTTGTAAAACCACTCCTTGTGGTCACCGTCCACTTGCTTGGGGTTGGGGCCGCATGGAAGTCCCTCCTCTCTACCCGGTATTTTGAGCTCCAACTAGTTGCCCAAATCGCACGCGTCTTAGTAGCTAATCGATTATTCTTTACATCGGGCCGCCACTTAAGGTAGTCATCCTAATTGATCTTGCTAGCTATCATCGTTTTGAAAATTTCTCAATGTTGGGTGATGGTGGGTGGAGGAGGTGCATTTTGCTCCTATATTGAGACTGAGTAGTTCGCTGCCTCCTTGATTTCTCTCGCGCCCCACTAACTCGCCTTGATAATGTATTTACCCCAAGAGAAATTCTGGTGACTCCTCCAATTAGAGTTGTAGTTGTTGCCATACTGTTGGTGATTATTTCTCTCTACATTACCAACAAAAGTTCACTGAATCTGGATTCGCACCACAATACTCAGCTAAGTGTTCATTACTATCGCACACTTCACACCAAATCCGCCGCACTACATTCATCGGCTTGAGATTGATTCAAGCTCATATTGCCTAACCGGGTGTTGAGTTGACTGCACGTGGCTTCTATCCGTGCAGCGATAGCCGTAAAACCATCCACTTCGCACTCCCGGGCCGCTTTCCTTGTTCCTCCTCCTCTTGAAGAGTCCGCATTCCACTCCTGATTTCCCTGCCAAATACGATTTAACAAAGTATACAGCCTCCTCATAGTCTTTTCTAATGCTTGTCCTCTATCCGCCGAGTCTAGCAAAATTTTTTGTGTGGGGTTCCAACCCTCTATGAAAGTATGCACCAACATCATTGGATTGGTGATGATGAGGACAATCCCAACATAGATTTGAATTCTTCCTGCTTGACATGCATTCTCCCCTCTCTCTTTTGTTTAAAACTTAGAATTTGACTTAAGTCTTGTTGTTTTACCGGGATGGAAAGAAACTGGGATTAAAAATTTTCAGGCAAGACCATCCCAAGTGGTGATGGGGACCAGTAAGGGCTCACAACCACCTCTTGCTTCTCCCAAAAGTGAAAATGGGAACAATGTAAGCTCGATTTAATCGGATGACACTCCACGGGATGTAGGAGCTTACTTATCTCCAAAAAGTTTTTGGAGATGTTGTCAGGATCCTCGTGGAGGGAAATCCCAGAACACCCATTGCAAAGAATTGCAATCTATATTCGTTTAAGCTCAACCTCCCTCCCGGCTCAGGCGTTTGCGAATGCTAGATGTAACGTTGTTAGCATGTGGGATTTCCACTTGTGGAACCGGCCTAGCTGCCATTTCGCACTAACACTACCTCATAAAAGGGTGGATTCTCAGGTTGTTCCTGTGATTGGTTCCGGAAGAATCATGTTTTCTCCCTAGAGCTCTCCTTGACGATGGAATTGTCTTCCGTGCCTAAGTATGAATCCACCAGCCTCCTTGTCTCTTTGCCATGTCTACCATAATTCAATATCAAAAGACAAAAAGCTAAGATCAAGTTTTCGCACTAATATAGAAATAGTAAAACTAACACTTAAGACAAATAATTTTACTAATTGCCGCCCCCAAGAACGGCGCCCAAAACTTGTTCGGTGGTTTAGATGACTACACGTAAGTGCACGTGATCGAACAAGTAGTAAATGGCTCAGGCAAGCTACATTTATCCCACAGACCGGACTAAGGTAATAATTGAATCATGTCAATGAACTTTAACTCTATAAATGCAAAAATGCTTAAAGAGGATTTTGGGAGTTTGTTTCTAATTTATACTAATCTAAAACAAAATGTACAATTTTGAGTCTCAACTATAGTTATGAGCATGCCGAGGCTAAACGAACATGTAGGGAAGTAATTTATCTACACCGCTAATCTTCCTTCCTGGGCTAGTCACAATCATTGCCTATGGATTAAAACTCTCGTATTTAACCCAACTTAAGAATCATGAACCTTCCACCTACATTTCGTGATAAAATGAAATTCATGTTCTAGCCATACAAACCGATTCCTTAATTGACGAATACGACGCATATATTTCTATTCGAAGGTAACCACCACTTTTCCCAATCTAAGAAGAGATCATATCCTACCAATTCACACCAATTTCTTTCTTCTAGATGAACTATCTTCTTTTAGATATACATTAACATTGGCCACACATTAACGCAAAAACAAGAATTCATAGAACAACCATGGAAGAAAAGATGAAAAACCAAAATGATCAAATAATTACATTCCACTACAATTGTTCTTAATCCTCAAAGTTAAGAAGTGAATTTAGCCATCATTTGTGGATTAAACATCATCAAATGAGTGAAATCATACAAACAATTGAAATAAAGGAGAAAGAGATAGAGAAGAACCCTAGGATTTTAGTCCCCTCAACCGCCCGTAACTCCACGTCCTTACTCAACTAAGTCTGTAATAATTAAAAATGAACCTAAGTGTGCTATTTATACTAGTGGGAATTTTTCCCGGAATAACAAGCAACGTGTCATGGAGTGCATCGCGGAGCACCGCTCCGTGACACGGCACAAACGCTGACCCTTACCGGAATCCGGTCCTCCGTGTAATTATGCCTAACGTGCCACGGCGTGCTACGACGTGAAACGTGGTGCTTGGCCAACGTGCTACGGTCTAACGCGAACCTTCACTCTGGAATTCCTTGTTCCAGTAATTATGTCCAACGTGGCTACTAGAGGCAACGCGACCTCCACCGGATCTTGGCCAAATTTAATTATCCGGGGCGTAATGCCTCCGCGATGGAAGCGTGACACGCTCCATCGCGGAGCCCCTAATTTGCTGCATTTCCTTGTCCTTTCCACCGCGCTCCGAGTCCATTTCCCGATTTCTCCTAACATGCATCTTAGCTTCCTAAAATTACATTTTTCCCGCAAAACAAATACTAATCATGTTGGCTAGTATAAATTCACATTTTAACTACAAATTACATGAGAATGCACAAATATCGATGGATAAACAGACGAAACGAAGCATTCAGTATCACTTGGGCATATAATTCTCTGCCTAAGATCATGTTCCAAATAAGTACCTGTGTTTCCAAAACTACATTTCCATTACAGTATTACTTGGCCCGATTGGCCCTATATATTTTTGTGATCACCAGCTCATGCCTATACCACGGCAAGGTATATTTGGTCCTACCAATTGGGTGTATACATCTACTCCACGTCTAACTCACGTGGTTATATGTCAAGCTATAGACTCTCCCACTAGTCGGTTCAGTCCAGTATCAAAATAAGCAGCTTCGGGCCAAGATAATATTCAAATTCAGTGTTTTTGCATTTAGGGCATGTCTTGATCAGACAGGGTCATCTTGACCATTTCTGTGTTATATCAAGAGTTCGCCCGCCACTCATGGTCATGGTGTGTCATTTTAGTTCGACTTTATATTTAGTATGTTTCTCCCACATACTCAAGACATTCAAAGTACCGACTGATGCTTTTCTATGTCAGACGCTTTCTCATGATAATAAACAGTTCTCAACGCAAGATAGTTACGCTCGTGAGCACTCCATTTTTTGTGCTACAGTATCGTAGCAGGAATCCTTCCTATTTAAGGGCTTTGTTTATTTACTTCATTAGATATGGTTTCATTGTGACTTAGAGTTAGCCGGGACCCGTCCCATCAACTCTCGCATGCTGTCTTTCACTGTACTTGCCCTTCGTAATTGAATTTCGCATATATTATTTCCTTCATTTTCAGTCTTTACATTCTTTTTAAACTATAAATCTATTATTTAAAACTTTCGTTGTGCATGTTTACTCGTAACGCTAGTGTATGATAGACCAGGTTGACTTGGGGTCACTTATGGCTCAAGTACCGTATTACGTCTGTGGTGTAGGCTCGAGGCATGACATACTCAAGATATCTCCTGGTACTAACTACGTATATTTTATGTTGTGTCATTTCTCATGATGCAACCTGAGATCATCTCACCATCCATTGTTTCCTCAGCTGGGCCCTAGCGTTGGTGAATCCTCATCCTCCGAGCATATTTAGTTATCCTTGTTATGTTGGCTGCGCTTCAAGCTTTTGTTGAGCTAGTTGGGGATGTTTTCCCATCGTGGCTATGTTAGAGGCTTTTCGCATCATATAAAGCTTAGCTTGTCGTTTATTCCATTTTAGATACATATGTAGGCGTACTCCGCTAATCAAGTTCATTTATTTCTGGCTTTCCGCTTGTTGTGTGCTCTTAGCTATTATGTTCATGTCATGGGTTGACTTGAAGCCTCTCGAGGTTCATTGTCCCGTGTCTATCCGAGCCTATGTTCTGTCAGCGACAAGAAAACTCTTTCTCAACTCTTAAGATTTTAGTGCATTACTAACATCTTCTACTGAAATATTGTCTTTCCTATGTAACAACATGTAATACCCCGAAAGTTCAAGATCAAACCCAAGTGTTGAAATGGAGAAAATAGGATTTTCCAGACCAGTCAGCGGTGGATGAGTCATCCAAACAGGCACCGCGAGTCGTTAAGTGACTCAAAGTGGGTGAGGTGGACTTAGTTGGAAAGTTTGGGCTTGAGGTTGACACGGGTGGGACCACGATTCGTGGTCATCACCATGAGTCGTCAAGTGGGCCGTGGTCAGGATTTTGATTTAGGTGTTGAGAAGTCGGGGTGTTGTCCCCACGACTAGTCACCACGAATCACCTGACGACACCACGAGCCAGCCCCGTGTTGACCAAGAGGTGGAACTCAAGTGATGGCAACGATAGTAGACGACGCAGTCATCCCCCTGCACTACGATTCATCCAAGCAAAGTGAGTATTTTCCTACGAATTTAGTAAGGGCTTTTCCGTAATTCCTAAGTTCCTAAGGCCTATACTACTGCTTTAAGCCTTAAAAGCGGTGTTTAAAGAGGGTTAAGTTCATTCTAAGCCCATTCTCTTCCATGCATGTAATCTTAAGCGTTTGTAAGGGCGATTGTCATGACTAACGCATACCCATATTGTAGAAACGGGACAAGAGATCCCGAGAGACCCAAGTCAACCCATGGACCATGCATAACTAAGCTCATTAAAATAAGCAAAAATGATAATCATAAAAACATAAAGGAAATGTAATCATAGCATAACATTAGAAATACCGACGATTAATGTAAGTTGAATACTACACATGGTCTGAAAGCCTCTAGAACATACGATGGGTTGATGCGACAACATCCCCAACTAACCCGAACAACATCAAAATGTAAGACAACATAAAACTCACGAATGTACTTCTCAAAACATGAGGACTCACCAATAAGCCGTAGAACGTAAGTTGATATGGGCTAAGCATGAGGATGGGCCTATGTCCCACTTGCTATCATGAAATGATACAATCCTAGAAAGTATTCTACAAGACGTGGAATGTACTGAAAGGCAAGTGTAGTAAAGCGTATATTTTAAAATAAAGTAAACTCATAAAAAACAAAACATGTGAGAAGGACATCATGCATATATCGTAAACTTCATGAGAAAACATAAGGCTTAAGACTTCCAAATCAATCATAAGGCATTCATAATCATAATTTTATAAACATTATCAAACATAACTTGATCCAATAACATAATATGTCAATGCATAAAACATGCGAATAACGGGAGGACTCTATAACCGACAATTCATCATGATAGAGTCTTTCATGATGCCCTCACCGTCTCACTGGTGGGTGAGCCGACTCCCTGGGCTTGCCACGCGAGGGTCATGTATAAGGCGTGATATCACACATTTGGGGGATCATCATCATTACAATACATAATTATAAACCACTATGGCACATGGTTATGAGACACCAAACGTAGTCCTTTCAACACCGGGTTGCCTTGCTAGACACGCCTCCCAAAAACATGTATATAGGCTCATATATAAATTCATTCATCATGCATTAAGATCATTAGATAGAAAATAACATTTTATCATCATTGATCCCCTTTAAACATGTTTAGCTGTCAAGAATCAAAGGTCTTTTTTGATCTGGGCATATTTATAGTCGTTTCGATACCAAATGCATCATTTTTGCCTTGTTTATCCAAATGTTTGATAACTACCGGAGAGATGATGTTGATGCGAGAAGAGGTATGCGTAAGTAAGAGGCCATCATAACGCTGTGAATCAAGGTATGTTTCAGGTTATTGACGACATAGAAATGAGTCTTCCGAGCTTATAGAAATGTCGCAGAGTGGCGACCAAGCCCTATATTCGGAAGTTAACATCCTACAGACAATGTAATGACTTCACTTACTTAATGACCAATAAACGCCAAAGGCGACATCTATTGCTTGGTCCTTACAATTTTTCACTCCCACCTGTGAGCATAAGAGGAAATTAGAGAAGAAACAGGTGAGATTTATATCTCAAGGTGGAGGAAAAAGCGGTGAAACTTGATACGTCATGCCGCAACGTAAAATTAGGCGCTCGCTTGGGAGGTAACCCAAGGATACTATGGGTACCATTTTTAATTTCTTGCATTAGAGTTGATTGTTATTTATTTTTAATCTTGTGTTGTTTATGGTTAAGCACGATGGAGGGGAAGTCTCGAGTACCCGTGAAGGAGGAAGCTAAATAAGCGGAAGAGAAAAGTGTGGGGTTGAACACCCACTTGTGAAAATTTGAACGAAAGCATGTTGTTGGCTAGGCCTAAAGGCCTCAGGAGTATTCCTCACCCTCGTTAAATGTTAAGTTGAGGCTTGAGGAAAATTTTAAAAATTGTGCTTAACGATTGGTGGTGGATGTAATGCGTGTGGAAAATAATTGAAATATATATATATATATATATATATATATATATATATATATATAAAATATATTTTTGTGTGCATTGAAACCTATGAATTCTAACCAATTTCGTATTGTGAGATGAATTTCGTGTTGAACTGAGGCAAAAATTACAAAGGATCATAAAGGAAAAATCAGAGGTGGGATAAAAAAATAAAAGGTGGCAAAACAAAGGAGCCCACACGTTTGTCTGTCACGGCGCTCGCTACCCTCCGTGACACGCTGAAAGCCTAATCTGGAATTTTTAAGAAATCTCCGTAATGCTGGTGCGATGGTTCGTGTCACGGAGGGGTGCCTCTGCGTTACCCTCAAGGACACGTTGAGGTGTTATTCGCGTCATGTCACACCGAGTCACCGGGTGACCCGCCCGAAAATCCCCTTTTTAACACTAAAATTGCCTCATTTTTCCCATTTCCCATTCCCCTCCGCGACAAACACCCAAAATTCCCCTTCCCAACGGACACACTGACCTAGGTACGAGTTTTCTTCAACTTTCTTCATATCATCGGGTTAAGGTATGTTCTCTAACTTCATCTCAATTCTTGTCGAAATTTTTTTCGATTTTGAGCATGAGAGGTGAGTAACCCTTGCCCTAAGTATAAATTGAGCCGCAAATTCATTTTTGGGTTATTGCTGATTGATGTTCGTAGTATTGTTGTGATGGATTATATGAACGGTATAATTACATGCTTGATCGAATTTTGTTGTGAAATTCAGCTAGGGTTGTGAATAGGGAAGAAGTTGAATTGAGTGCTGAATCATGGAAAACTGTTGGGCGTGCTGGGTGAGGTGACTGTGTGTGCTTAACGCTATTATGCTAAAGGCGCTGATGAATTTTGGGGGAACAAAGTTGTTGAAATTGCATGAAATTATCGAAATACATAGAAATTGGGGAATTG
The DNA here is from genome assembly GCA_018107945.1 of Datura stramonium. NCBI lineage: Eukaryota > Viridiplantae > Streptophyta > Magnoliopsida > Solanales > Solanaceae > Datura > Datura stramonium. The sequence continues at coordinate 76,768 of JACEIK010005188.1, forward strand.
CTTAGGTTGGGTTGAGGAATTTTTTTGCTATGATATGTGATATGTTATTGATGGTAATGTTGGGATTAGCCAGATTTTAAGTCTATAGTACATAGAGGGTATACTGTCAAATCCGCCGAATGCACGAGGCATTTTCAAGTGGTTTTGTTGTTTTTGGTTTTTTATGTAAATAATAAAATAAGTATGATCTGCCGTAATGCCGTATTCAGGCTAAAGACTAAGTGTGTGGGGTGGCCTAGCTTAAAACCAACCTTAGTCGAAGCTAATTTTAAATTAATCGACATTGGGATCGGTCGCTTTATTTGGATGAACGATGTCGAGCTGTGCAAGATAAAGGAAAGGGCGACGACACGGCGCCGTAGAAAGAGGATGTTAGGATCGGGAACAATAGCCCTAGCAGCACCACTGCTCCATGGCTAACGATTGCCAATACTGAACCCGATGGGTGACGAAGGAAGGGAAGAAATGATACGCTAAACACAAAGAGACCAAATACTTCGAGGAGCGCATTGAAGCGAGCCACTTGCACAGAATTCTCGTAATCGTACAACGTATTGACACCACCGGGCTAATCCGCTTGAAGAGCTCCAAGGAGTGCAATCTCCATCTCGATTCAGAGTTCTACGCCAATCGGAACCCGACACTACGCAAATACACCGCTGTGGGCCAAGGGGGCAGTGTTGTCACCTTTGAGCCTCATCACCTAAATGCCATATTGGGGGCGTGCAACACAGACGCCATGTACTCCGCAGCCGAATATCACTTCCACTCCATGGATATCGACGCACATTGTGTGGAGCCTGCCCGACAAAGACGCTCGGGAGCGGTGCATAAGGAGAGGGGCTGGGCCATCGATATTGCCCTACTTCACAGAGGAATATGGAAGCCGTGATCTCGCTGAAAATAGTGTGTTCTCGCTTGATTTCGGGGGCATACATTTATATCACCCGATCACGATGCTGGTGTATGCCTCCATGAAAGGCCGGAGATCAATGTTGGGGCGTGATCATGTCCGCCACGAAGAGAGCCTGCTTGCATCAAGGGCAATGGTATCGGTTTGCGCTTGTCGACCACGTTCCCGAGGGGCCTAGATGTTGAGGAAGAGGCCCCGGACTATATCCTTACGATGGAAGTCGGCCGTGGACGTCACAAAGACCAAGGCACTGACACCACTATGGGCCAGTTTACACTAGCCGAGCGACATGCTCGATGACGCACATGGCCCGCATGTCAAAGTTGCATGCTCCAATGGGCAGATAGGCGGGAGGCCTAGCGACAAAGGATGAGTTGTGGCAGCTCGACTAGACTACCCTTTCGCGAAAATGCTGTGCTCTATGCCCATGGTGGGCCTACTATGGAGCCCGTGGATGACAATGTCCCCACTGATGAGAAGACACCTGCAGGATTTTGATGTTGAGCTCTGAGAAGGACGACGGGGAGATTCGTTATGGAGACGGTGCACTGCACTACGAAGAAGTGGAATACTTTGATTGATTTGTGGAGTTTCTACCACCACTTGTTTCGTGCTTGTTGATCAGACAACACCGTGGCGTGTTCGCTTAAGTGTGTGGGAGTATTTAGGTGGTGTCGTTTTTTGCTTTGATTTGTGTGTACTTTCATACCTGCCATAGCTAAAAAAAATTTTATGACCCCGTGATTTTTGTGTGTATTTTTCAGATGTTGTAAATATCCTTTGTTGTTGTGTGATGTTGGAATGTTGCTAGCTAGTGTGTAAATAGTGTTTATCAAATCATCGATATTTTTAAAATTTTTCATTAATTATTTTATGATTGGGTTTCTGCGTTTGTATTCGGTTCTTTTACCGAGAAGAGTCCTATTGAATCAAGTCGTAAATAGTGACTGCTCCCTATGATGGAGATGGATGACTTCCACTGCCTTAAGGGAAATGTAGTCGATAGGAGAGCTTTGTCTTTCAATTTTTGTTTGTTGGTTGTATCCCATGCATGTTGTTACTCTGGCTACAAATTCTTGTTGCGTGTTGCATAATGTTTAGAATGCAAAGGTGATCGTATGAAAGCATGCAATTTTGTACATATGTGAGATACCGAGCTAGAATTCGATCTTGCAGATTTGAGGCTAAAGTTTGAATTCGTAATTGGCCGATTGAAGAGTCTCGTGAATATGTCTCGAAAGGCATATGCAATGAGTGTCTAGGCAGGTCTCAATTGTTCCATGCTATTGTGAAGTGTCTAGAATCCTGCCTGCTAGTGTGCTGAAACGAAATGAAGGAAGTGTAGTGTAGGGAAAGGATGTAGGCATTTCTTTGTTTAGTTTCCAGTTTTTCTTTTTCATACCCAATTCTGATGTCAAGTCCTAGTTAGCCCATTGAGCTCTTTTAGCCTATTTTTTTCTTCCGTCGAAAAGGTGTAAACCAGCTTAACCTCTTTTCATTATCCAGAATCTCATCCAAAACTCTTAAGCGCTCAAGAAAAATAATTTTCCCAAAGAAGGTCAAGGAGTGAGAATTGTGAAAAGAAAAGAAACAGCAAAGTGACGAAAGTAAGAAAAAAAAAATCAAAGGTGCACTTGTCAATTTAAAGAAAATAAAGATGTATAACTAATCTTTGCTGTCTAGTCCGTATGCTTAAAGAAGTGGGGACAAAATAAAGAAAGAGTTCAAGAAATGGGAGGAGGAAGGAAGAAATTATGCCTTTAATGTGATGGGATGTATTGAAAAGCTTAAGGATGCTAGTTGCTATTATTGGTTAGCCCACTGCTAGTTTTGTAGCTTACATTACAACCCATTAAGTCCTACGTGATCTTACATCACGCGTCCTAATATTAGTGGAGTAATACACTAGAGGCAAGCCTATGGTTCATGACCCGATGCATGTGAATTCTTTTGGGAGAGAGAGTGAAATTGTGTGTACATGCCCCCGCATGAAATGTTTTAGAGTTCATGTGATTTAAAAGAGGGGGAAATTCTCTTATGGTGTGAGGGCACATGCTTGACGAAAGAATGAATTTCATGTCGGATATCCTGGCCGGCCTAATTTGCATGAGTTTGCCGATATCGAGAGTCGATTCTTGAGTCTATGGTGTCTGGATGTTAAATGTCAGCTGTAATGATGAGACTTTACATGTTTTCTTGATGATTTGTTATGTAAATAATCGGTATAACCAGAGCTCTGATTGTCGAGCCAAAGTAGCCATGAGGGGGTGTCAATGCATGAGGTGTAAGATTATTGTTCGAGGACTCGACAAGATTTTAAGTGTGGGGTAGGGTGATCCGGGGCATATTTATATGCCCAAGTGATACTCAAAAGTATCGTTTTGTCTTAATTTTCCAACAATGTTTGTACATTCTCATGTAAATTGTAGGAAAGGGTGAATTTATACTAACCAACATGATTAGCATTGTTTGGCCAGTGAAAACGACTTTTTATGGAGCTAAGATGCATAAGCCGAGGAATCGTGAGATGGGATGGAGCGAGCAAGGAATTGGCCAAGGAAAGCAAGGAATAAGAGGCTCCGCGATGGAGCCAAGCCACGCCGCGCCACGCGGATGCATTCCTGTCCGGGAAGATTTAATTGCAAAGATTTCCAGAGAGGGTTCGCGAATGTGCCGTGGCACGTTGGACTCACTACTCGGGAACTTGACATTCCAGTAAGGGTACGCATTTGTGCCGTGTCACGTTGGGCAAGCTCGCTGCATGTCGTTCCACGTTGGGGCTAATTACCCGGACGGCCACCTCCGTGAGAGCTTCGTTTGCAACGTGTCACGGAGGCGTGCTCCACGATGTACCCGTGACACGTTGCCCGTTATTCCGGAAAATTCCCACCAAAGATAAATAGAACACTTAGGTTCATTTTTAATTATTCACTTGGTGGAGCAAGAAATCGGGTTATAGTAAGGCATGAGGGGACGAAATCTTAGGGTTTCTCTCTATCTCTTTCTCCTTTCTTTCAATTGTTTGTATGATTTACACTCATTTAATGATGTTTTAATCCACAAATGAGTGGCTAATTCTCTATCTTGCTGAGGTTAAGAAACAATTGTATTGAAATGTGATTGTTGATCATTTGGTTTTTTTTCATCTTTTCTTCCATGGTTGTTCTATTAATTCTTGTTCTTAATGCATTAATGTTTGGCCAATGTTAATGTAAATCTAAAAAGTCCGATTTCACTCGAGAGAGCACGAAATTGGAAAGTTGTGAATTAATAGGATATGATCTGTTCTTAGTTTGGGAAAATTGAGAATTGATTTACTCAGATAAATATGTCAAAAGTCGTATTAGTCAAGTGAATCGATTTTGTATGGCTAGAACATGAATTTCTTCTTATCATGTAAATGTAGGTGGAAGGTTCATGATTCTTAGTTGCTAAATACGAGAGTTTTAACTAATAGGCAATAATTCGACTAGCAACTGGAGAAAAGATAAACCAATTTGTATCGATAATAATTTCTCATGTTCGTTTTCTTAAATTTCAACATGCTCATTCATAGTCTGCATCACTTGTATATTCATTTTAGCCTTAGTATAAAAATTAGATAACAAAACATAAAAACTTTTCTTTACATTGTTGTTCGTATTTTTAGAGTTACAAAGAAATTGACACTTGAGTAGATTTTTTTGCCCTCGTAGTCCAAATTCCCCTCCAGTCCCTGTGGGATCGATACTTGGCTTACTTGAGCCACTTACTACTTGTTCGACCACGTGCACTTGCGTGTAGTCATCCAGACAGCCGAACACCTTTTCATCGGCCTAAATCATAAATCGATAAATCATGAAATTCATTTCATTAATCATATATCATTCTTCATCATGTGGGCATTGCCCATTATTTCATCATACTCACTTCTTTCAAAATACGCTCATAAAAATGGGTAGCTTGATTTCATGCTTTTCCATCATAAATAAACCCAAAATAAAGAATATTCATCATAAATCATAACTTTCATGGACTTTCATCAATGGGCATTTTAGATTTAAAAAGATTGAAACATGATTTTTGAGGAAGATAATTTAAAATCTTCCTAACATGCATAACTCAATAATTAAAACTCAATTAAATCATGTCCATAAAGAGAAATCATATTTTCATGCTTTGGGTAAGACCCCATGGAATTTGAATAGGAGAATTCATGAATTAACTTGAAGTTTGGGCATGGGTGAGGAAGAATTTCACCCATTTTAAAATCCTAAATACCTAGAAATAGGTTAATTCGAAACTCCTTGAATATCCATAAAGAAATTATGGAAACTTGGGGAAGAAGACCTTGAATCTCCAAAAAATCTCTCTAAAATTCTTGCATGAGAATGGGTATGCATAAAGGACTTAACTCATATTATCATACTCATAAAATATTCTAAACGGCGTAGTTTAGGGTCTAAAAGCATAGAAAAGTCAAAATTGCCCTTAAAATTAAATCCCTGAAAACTGCCCCAGACGGACCAACGACCGACCCAACGGGTCGTGACGACATACCACGACTCGTAGTATCGAGTCGTTGAGTCAACTGCTTCATCTACGACCTTGAATCCTTCCCATGGCTCGTCAGGACGAGTCATGACTTCAAAGAAGAGCCATTGGATCGACCGTCGTTAACTCCTTGACCAAATCTGGTTTTCCTTCCCATGAGCCTCACCACGACTCATGGTGACTTCCAACCAGTTGTGGTTTCCATCTGGCCTCTGCACTGGAACCTTTAACCCACGAATGATGACTGGAAACAACGGGTCATCCCTCTTAACCATAAATCGTGGAATGCCCCATTGCTTCCTCCTCAGCCTAAGTCCAAACCACCCAACGACTGGTGACAACGACTCGTTGTTTCTGACAACGGGTCATTGCAATGTCCGTTGTCTCCATTGCTTCCCTGACTTCCCAAACCACAACCGCAGATGAGGACTCGTGGTATCCTACCACGAGTCATAGGGTCATCCGTACTGTGATGTTTTTGCCAGTTTTCTGCATTTTTTTCAATTTTAGCTCCCGGGTCTATTCTTAGGCCTTTCCGGGGTATTACAGTGATCAAGCTTGGGATTCATCAAGTTCCTCCCAAAATTCCATTGGGCTTTCAAGGGGGTTTGTGAAATCAGATTTGTCCCGGTATATAGGGTTATGAATGGGTGTATTCATCCGCACCCATGCCTAATCACTCTTCAATTTCATGAAAATTCTAGTTGACGAATCTGTGGGGTTTTAACTCAACATGTGAATTCTCTAAGTATCAATCATGGGTATGATATATACATATTTCTAATATTGAATTATGATTCATGGGCACATTTTACAATGTTTTCAATTACAAATTATGTTTTTAAGTTTTTACAAATTATGATGCCTACCCATGGCAGTTCATGAAAGTTGAGATTGTGATATATGTATTCAAGGATGATGAGATGTATATGATCAAAGTATATTTCAAATTACCCATGTCCATGTTCATGTTTTCAAATGATCATGTCTATGCAAGCATGTTTAAGTATTGGGCAAGCCCATGTGATCAAGTATGTTCCATGATTTATCTAAACTTCATGTATTAGCTTACCACATGGATTTTGGAGTCTAGAATCCCACTATGTTCAGCTTGTGGTATGGTTTGAGCCCAAGGCTCCTCATGTTATGATTTCAGATTATGCATGTATGTTATGATTGAGCTTCGTCACTAGATGATGGTCAACTTCGTTGAAAAATGATGAAGAGAATATGCATGTTTTGGGGAGTAGTGTCTAGCACCGAGTAGGCTAGATGTCAGTCAACCCTATGCCTCAGAACTACGTGCCAACGTAGGTGTGTTCAGATTATTTGGGACCTCCCTTATGAGCTTCCCCTGCCCTCAAGGGTCCTTCAGCTTGATATCGATATCATGGTAGGGTTCTTAGACCTAGCAAGGCTTTGGATGGCTCTGTCCACTTGAGTTTAATTGTCGCAACAACATAAGATCTATCGTGGTAATGTAGGTTTTATGACGGGTCTCCCATTGTTCCTCGTGATTTCAGTTATGCATATTCATCAGTCATGATTTTATGTTTTCAGCAAGGTTTAACCCAATGTTATGTTTTACTTATGATTAGCAGTTTTCAGCTTTGGGTCATTCGATTAAGTTATGATATTCAGTTATGTTAAATTATGATTTCAGATAATAGCATGCAAGCCCTACCCTTAGACTCTTATGATAAAATGTTTATGATATACATGATCTCTGATTTTACTTACTTAGCAGTTTTACTTACCTTACATACTAGTACCTTTTACGTACTGATCGCATACTCTATGTTGTATTGTTTCATGATACAGGCTCAGATATTCAGGCTCAGTTCCACGATTAGCCAGATCCTCAGTGTTAGCACTTTCCATCAAGAGTTGGTGAGTCCTCATCTTTCGATGGCCCTTCATTTCAGTTGTATTATCAGTATTTTCAGTTTCATACTTTAGTGAGTTAGTTGGAATGTTGTCCCATCAGCTCGTCGTAGTAGAGGCTTATCAGACGTAGTGTGTATATGTCTTCAGATTGTGCTATGTATACAGTTATTCGATGTTATCAGATTTTCAGACTTCTGCTATGTTATATGTTAGAATTCCGCATTTATTATGTTGAGCTTAGATGTCATGTTCATGACATGGGTCGACTTAGAGCCTCCCGGGGTTCTTTATCTCGTGTCTCGATCCGGGCCTATTTTCAAGTCGTGACATAACATATCAACAAAAGCATCGTAAGACAGTGGTAAAGAACATAACACGATTAAGGCTTGATCCTCACTCTCAATTTTGATATCTACATTATTCAAGTCCATTATAATTGAATTGAACTCATCAAGGTGTGTTTTAACCAATGTACCTTCGTCCATTGAAGATTGTACAACCTCTTTTTAAGGTAGAGGTAATTTGTTAGTGATTTCTTAGGATACAGATCTTCCAACTTCTTCCATGTTGTTTCTGCAGATTCTTCTTCAACAATTTGCCAAGAATGCTATCTATAATGCTCATGAAGATCACACTCAAATCCCTTTACTTTAGATTTGTCTTCTCTGACTCTTTCATCTCTTCAAGAAATTCCTCCTCAATTTCCTTCCATAACTCCTATAACAACATGGATGATCTCATCCTAATCTTGCACAGACTGAAACTAAACCCTCCATCAAATTTCTCTATAACGTTTCCCAAGAGCACATGGTCATCAAATAATATAGGACAGTGAAGTCCTGATTATCGATCCCTCAAACACTTTTTAGATCAATCGTTTAAGATTACTTATTTATTTCGCTATTCTAACAAACACAGATGTAATAGGGAATGATTTGAAGATTTAAACTATTAAACTTGAAATGTAAAATTAGCTAAGAACTAAGATTTTTGCAAACTTGTTTGTACTTCAAATGATGATGAAAATCTAGAAAAATAGCACTTTTGCTTCAGATTGAGTTTTCAAAATGTGATTACGCTAGATTAATTCTTCCTAAGGTTGCTAGTTTCAAGTTACTATCCCATTTCTTGCTAGTCTCCTGAGCATTCAAGAACTATTCATGAACCCTAATGTCTATATCCCTATGGTCGCAGGAGAAACACGAAATGACGGTTATGTAAATTTGTATTTCAACTAAACAAGGTTGAAGGATATATCCCTATCCCCATCAAAAACTTCTAATCTTCAACCAAAGGGCCAAAGGATCTTCAAATTTTTGTTTTACATTTACTTTTAACCCTTTCAGTTCCCTCTCTCCGAGTTCAATCAAAAGCCATAGATTTATTCAAAAGGTGATCAGTCTAGCGAATAAACAATTAAAATAAGTAAATATAAACAACCTTTAATGAATAATCAAAACTAGCAATAATCAGTCTATCACACTTCAACCATCAATTATGGCTAAAACCCTAGAATGGGAGTTTAGCCACTCATGTTCAAGTGAAAAAACATAGAAATAATCAGCATTCAAGGTAAAAAGATAAAGAAAAGAAGAAACCTAAGAAGGAACTTGTCTCTTCTCCAAAAGTTGCATTACAGTCTTTCTACGATCAAACAAAATGATGTAAGATATCTAACAAACGACCTAGATGTTATATTTATAGGTGAGCCTTTAAATGATGTTTTTTCCCTCAAGTAAATAGCTTCAAAATCAGAAAAATCCATCTAGGATAGGGTTTGGTACACCGCACCCTCCATAGCCCCAAGTTTGGCTCAATTTCTCATCTGAAGTTTAGCACCGGGCGCCCCACTCCATCCATAACACCAAAGTGTTAGCCAAATTTCTGCACTTCTGAACACCTCTGCACCCCACTCCATCCATTCCACCAGAGTGTTAGTCAAATCTCCTAGCATTAGGACCCCTTTGGCGCCCCACTCCATCCATAGCACCAGAATGTTGGGAAAATTTCCTAAGTCTGGAATGCTTCAGGGGCTCCATGCCTCTCATATTGCCAAGGTGTTAGTCAAATTCTCATCTCTGAAGTCCAGGAGCTAGCGCCCCACACCATCCATAGCACCAACTTTGGTGCATATTTCTATGAAGTTCAGGGTTTGGCGTGGTAGGCCGACTTTCATGAACTCTTCTTTCTTCACACCTTGAGTCATTTTTGGGTCCTTTTTCCTTGGTTTCCTGCTCAAAACATCTAAAAATATTGGTTAGCTGACAAGACACATGAAAACATAAGCTTGCACATTTTATAAGAATTATGAACTTAAAACAAGGCTAATATGGGTAAAAACATGGAAAATGGGTATAAGAATATGCACAACATCACCATCCCACACTTAAACCACTGTTCGTCTTCGAACAATCCTCAACTCCATGCACAAACTCATATTTTCTCACCACTTATCACATCTATGAACTCACACTCAAACAACTAGCAGAGAGCATATGAGTAAATGGTTCATCAAATTATAGTAATTCACATCAAGCACATGTAGAGTTTTCATATTCAAGACTACACAACTTCTATAACCGACTCATTTTCTCAAAACAGGGCCAATATGATTGAATACAAAACATGCAACACATAGTACACCGACTTAGACATCTTATGCCCCTCACTTTTAGCGATGTTCCTCTCTCAAATTATCAATGCAAAGCATGGAACATAATAAGTATGGCACACTCACCCTCAGAAAAAAAATATCATACATATGCAACATACTATAAGCTTTCCCTTTATGTATACTTAGACTACTTAGTCATTTCAAGAGATTACGATTATAAGGACTTTTATTGGTTTTAATGTCGGCTAAGGGATAGGTAGGAATGATCTTTATTTTATAGTGACTACTGATCCTAAGAACTCTTAAGACATTTTTCATCTTTCTTGTCCACCACTTTTTCCTTGTTGTTCACCCTTTACTCTACTCACCCTTTTTTCTATTCTTCTCATGCCCCTTTATTCACTACTTGAATGCTAGTATTTGCTTATAGAATCAACAAGAATATTCTTAAAACTTCCTTTCGTTGTCCTAGCAGCAAGTGAACAAGATATTCTTTTGGGCACCCCTTCTTCCTACTTTCTCTTCTTACTTTCCACACTTTTTCCTTTCCCCTATCAATCACGCTTTGGTGGATCTTCACTTTCAATCCTCAAAGTGCCTAATACTACTTTGGATAAACAATTCTGGAGGTCACACAATAAAAAGGGAATAGGTTACTTTTGTGGATAAGAAAAGAAGAAGGTTTATGGCTCAAGGGATTTAACTAGAGAAGATTCTCAAGAAGGTAAAATAGCATGGGAAACATGGGATTTTCAAAGAAACGCCTTAATCCTCTCTTAACTCTTTAAAAACTAGCCAAACATACACTAAGAAAAGTTCTAGATACTACAATATGTACAAAACACAACAATTAAGCTCATCTCCAATGGAATTAAGACTCTAGTCATTTTTCTATAGCTACACATTCATACAATCACATTGAATGATATTTTTCATTATTAAGCCCTAAAAGTATCTCGAGTCGAATTAAAGAACTACATATGTCTCTCATGGACTTCTCATTTAAGATGACTATTTCACTGCCCCTAGCTTAGTGTCTAAGTGGAATTTCAAAGAGCATACAAGTGATTGTGTCTGACTCAATTCGAAAAAAAATTAAAAAATGTGACTAATTTTCTTAATCCATCTATCACAGGAAGGGTCACTACTCTATGATGATTAAAAAACAAGAAACAAGAAAAAATTTTAAAATTTTGACTCTAAAATTTTAAACTAAACAAACTCAACTACTAGAGACAAACAAATCATCCAAACATCACAAGGCATCATCCAGGTTATTAGTCATCAGCATTACTATCTATTACAAAACATGACCTAAACAATCACAGAGCTACTACTATGGGGAATGACATCTATGCTACGGCCTACTACGAATATAGCAAACAAAGATTAATCAGGAAATCTTTCCTCCACCGCACACTTAAACGGTGCATTGTCCTTAGTGCACATACAAATATATCAATTAGGTAGAGAAAAGGAACTTTCGGGCCGCTAGAAATAGTCATCATCATCAGGATTGTACTCCTGATAATCTTCATCCTCACCATCAATCTGCATGGCTTCTGTGGCAGCATCATCCTCCCATCATCATTGTCTAAGTCATTAACCCTATCAGTAAGCACTGTGGCCTCATCATCTTCCAGCGGCTCCTCAAAGGCTGGTTCCACTCTACATATCAGCATAGCACTCTCTATAAGTGGGTACCTCTCCTCCAGGGCGGCCATCTCATCATCCGTGGTAGCTCTACCTTTAATCCTCAGCTGCAAATCCAACATACCGAACATGCGGCCTCTCCAGCTATAAACTCGTCCTGGTAATCAGCTATAGTGAGAGGTGGAGTTGTGGAAGTGATGAACCCTTTTACCTTTATGGCATCCATCATCTTGCCTACTAGGTTCCCTGCTAGGAGTAAGTGAAGGTCTGCCTCTTCCTCCTCAATGCCTGCCTCTCTCAAAATTTGGGTCAGGAGACTGTCATAACAATATTTTCACCTGCAATTGTCCCTTGATCTCCTCATATTGTCTCGGAGTACTGCACTAAAATTGATTGGAAGCCCTTTCATTAGCATGTATACCAACACAATGCACTCTCTAGTGATCTCTGATATATGTGTCCTAGGGAGAAGCACGACACCAACCAACTTCATCCAAACTTTCATCTTTTTATTAAGTAGGAGAACGCAAGTATAGAGTGAGTTCCCTTGTGGTCCCTTGCCCAACGGCGAGATGAATGCTCACCACAAAGGGTATGGAAAATGTCACGATATGGGGGCTTCTATATCATAATGAAGTACTTGGAAGGTTCCATTGTAGGTGTTCTAAGGAAGGCATTGAATCTCCTAAAAGTGAAACGAACCACCTGACCCCATATTTTGACCATGGTGTTCTCTCCCAATGAAGTGTTCCTGTTTACATAAAATTCCCTCACTAAAGTGAGGTTGCACTCTTTCGATTCGGCAAAGATGTAACCTAATCCCAAACTCACAGACCCGGATGGTGAGGAACTAAAGCATGAAGCGGCCTTCGACAATCCAATTCTCGGGAGTATATTTGACCTCCTTTTATGTGTTGAACCATGTTAGTACATGAGGCTCCACGGCTTATGGTCCAAACCTCTTAGCACGAGCTCCCTTGGCGAATGAACTCGATCCTTTTGTGCCTTTTCTGAGCCGCTTTAGACCCTTGTTCGCTACCTCTATTTCCTTTTCTTTGTTAGTGTTTGATGTCATGAAACCTGCCAACCACAACCAAGAACTTCACAAGATTAGTTTGTGAACAAAACGTCTAGCTAATTAGGTGAAACGGGTACAAAGTGACCCAACACTTAATTCGCTAGCATACTTGTGAGAATTTGTCAAATAGGATACTCAAGAATTCCCCCATTATCATCCCAAATCTCAACCTCCACATTATTCACTAACTTCACATTACAAACAAGTTCATGAATTTTTTTTTCATCTCTCCTCTATTCTTTTTTTATTTCTTTTCAACAATGTCTCACCTTGGCCATTCTCTTCCCTTTCCCTCTATTAATTCATAATTCAAGTAATTCACATGGAAGTATCTACATTCAATTCACTCAACAACCAACATGAAATTTACTACCAACCACCATGAATTAACAACAATTTTCAACAACTCAAGATTCTTTACATTCAAGAATTTAAGAATTAAGCACTTTCTCTCTCTACAATCAATGTTCTATCCACCAAATTCATGAAATTCAATTCATCACCCCTTTTTATCCCCACAACTTCAAATTACTACATTCAACCAAAAATAAGCAACCCAACAAGGATAACACAATATCATGGAAGAATTAGGAAATTAAAGCTCATGAAGCCCATATTATGAAATTCAAGCTTTTTACCAACAAAGGTGATTTTGGATCTTTAACATGGGGAAAGGGTATGGGGGCATGCTTTTCATACTAAATAACCAATAGAGAAGAGAGTTACTTGAGGTGGAGAGATTAGCTTCACCAAGCTTCTTGAACAGGATAATAATGGGGGACTAGGGAGATGGGAGTTACGACCTTTTTGAGGAAGAGAGAGATTTTTATTTACTTTTTTTTTACTTTTAGTGAGAGGGGATGAATGGAGATTTAAAATAAAGGTGTGGGGCATGGGTTTTGATAATTTTAAGGTCCTTGGGTAAAATTTTACCCATTGAACCAAAAACATTTTGGACAGTATAACTCTGGCGCCGCATGTAGTCACCACGGCGCACACTTAGAAAAAAAATTCTTCGTGGACAGGGATGGTGCGGCGCGCCACCCATAGCCCCAACCAAAAAAACTTTTCTTCTTTCTAAATGCAACACCTGGCTCCCCACGCTAGGTATCTCACCCCAGACTTAATCATTTTTAGCTCATTTTCCACGCTATATTTTGCCTCTAAAACTCTGTTCATCTCTGCAAAACCCAAAAAATGTTATAAAGATGGTTTGCCTCCCACCAAGGGCTGTAGTTATAGTCATGACACGACATTCATGGTTGTCTCCTGTGCAGCGCCTGATTTAACATCGCGGCACGACAAAAGCCGCTCTCACTCCTTTATTCGAGTGAGGTCATTAGTATCCTGAAAACTTGCTAATTCTCATGTTGCTCAACTACCTACTTACACCCTCTAGGCTCTACTATTGGCTTCACTATGAAATTCTCATAATGAGGTGGCCACCTTGCCGCTCTAAACACATTGAAGACTGCCTCCTAACTATCCACAATCATCGACATCTTGCCTGAATTTACCTTTATGACTGCATCTACGGTGGCTAAGAATCCTCTCCCCAGAATGAGGTGAACCTCTGCATCTGCTTTAAAATTCAGGATTATGAAGTTTAGCAGTAAAATAAAAGGTTCAACCTTGATCAAGACGTCCTCCATGATCCCATCAGGATAAGCAACAGACTAGTCTGCAAGCTGCAAGGTCACTATGCTCAAGAATGGTTCACCTAAACCTAAAGTTCTGAACAAGGATGCAGGCATCAAATTAATGCTCGCATCCAAGTAATACAGTGCTGAACCAACTTCCCTGCTCCCAATAGCAACCGAAATAGTGAAGCTCCCAGGGTCTTTCAGCTTTTTAGAAATTTTATTCTGCACCCGAGAACTGCACTCCTCTGTGAGAGCCATAGTTTCAAACTTTGTTAGCCTCCTATTATTTGCCACAATATTCTTTAGATACTTGGCATATTTCATAACTTCCTAAAAAAGCATCACCAACGGAAAGTTAACATGTACCTACTTCAACACATCAAGAAATTTCTGGCAAGCTAAGTCCTCCTTCTGCTTCTCAAACCTTTGTGGAAATGGTAGGGATGCTCTGGTTTCTAACAACTTTGGCTTTGAGTTGCTTAACCCACCAACCTCCTGTTTGAACATCACAACCTGCTCATCATTAACTTTCTTACCTCTTGGGATCACCTCACCTAGCTCTTTACCACTATGCAATGAATTGCACTCACATTTTTCTTGGGATTCTTCTCGGTGTTACACAAAAGTGCCTTTTATGGTCTGTTAGTGTACTGAAGGGCCAATTTCTCCATTTGCCTCTCCAGCTCGTGGATGGACTTTTGCATCTCATTAACCATCTGAGTCTGCTAACCATCCACTACTTCATTGTCTCCTCTAATAAATTGCTCAGCTGCTGGCCCTGAGGTCTTGGATAGGTGTTCTAGGGCATTTGAAAATTTTGATTCCCTCCCCATAGGGATTAGTTGTATTCCGGTACCCATGGTTATAGCTGTTACCTTCAAAACCTCCACCATGACCTAGTTGTGCTACAAAATATACAAATTCTAGGTTTAGTGAAAAACCTGAAGAAGTGTGGCCTTATCCACACACCACACAAGATAGTGGTGGACTCTAAACCTGGTGGACCTGATAAACCTGACTTCCTGTTGGTGTGGTCATAAGTTTGCTAATCACATTCACCAGCTGACTAATATCTGCTCGGATTGCCGCCACACCATCTACTTCGAGCTTTCCTGGCACCTTAGCTGCTGTGAATCCTCTACCTGAATCCTAATAGTTTTGACTCCACACTGACATGAGGTTAAAAAGAGATTCTATCTCATCATAGCTATTGGAAAAAATTTAACCTTGTGAGGTAGCATCAAGCAAGATATTGGACTCGGGTTTCAATCTATAAAATTGTATCCAATAATCTCCTTCACTGCATATGGTATGGACAATCTCTCAAGTATCCCTTGTATCATTCCCAAGCTTGATCCAAGGTTTCACCATCTCTCTACACAAAACTAGAGATCTTCCCTCTCAACTCTTTTGTCCTCCTTGAAGATAAGAACCTATTGATGAATTTGTTGGGAAGAACCTCCCAAGTACTGATGGAACCTATTGTCTCATTTTAAATCCACTCCTTGGCCTCACCAATCAATGAGAATGAAAATAATGTGAGCTTAACATACTCATCTGACATGTTCTGATAGTGAAAGTTCTCACTCATCTCCACAACCGTAATCATATGTATGTGGGGATCCTCGTGCGGCTTGCCCTGAGATTGGAAAGTGTTTTGGACCAACCACATGGTCTCTTCCTTCAACTTTAAATTTCCAGTGACAGCCGGCTTGATGATCTCTTTAGAAGCGTTCTCCAAGTTTGGCCTAGCAAAATTCAACACTGGAACCCTCTCCTGGTTGCCCTATACTTTCTCGTTATTCTCCATTGTTAACCTTCCAAAGGTTCTCTCAATTTCAATATTAAAAGAAGCCAAAAGTGGTTCTTGACTTTTTGTGGATGGCATACACTAAACACACACACCTGTAAATTTTTCAACAAAAGAAACAAATGTAAAATACAGAATAGAGGAATAAAAATCCCAACCAACAAATGATCAATCAATATTTAAGTCCCCGGCAATGGCACCAAAAACTTGATATCACCCAAGCGCATGCAAGCACACGTGGTCTTCAAGTAATATAGGACAGTGAAATCCCGATTATCGATCCTTTAGAGACTTATCGGATCAATCATTTAAGGTTACTTCTTTATTTTGCTATTCTAACAAACACATATGTAAATGGGGAATGGTTTAAAGATTTAAACAACTAAACTTGAAATGTAAAATTAGCTAAAGAATTAAGATTGTTGCGAACTTGTTTTTACTTCAAATGATGATGAAAATCTAGGAAAATGGCACTTTCACTTCAGGTTGAGTTTTTAAGACATGATTACACTAGATTGATTCTTCCTAAGGCTGCTGGTTGCTAGTTGTAAGTTACTATCCCATTTCTTGTCACTCTCCCTAGTATCCAAGAACTATCTTATGAACCCTAACGCCTACATACCTATGATTGCAGGAGAAATATGGAACGACGGTTATGCCTACTTGTATTTTAACTAAATAGGGTTGAAGGGTAAATCCCTATCCACTAGTCTTCGTGTCCCTCATGGTGACCAGTGTTGAAAATTTCCAGTGTAGGCGATGAGAGGAGGACCACGAGTCATCGTGATGGGGAACGAGTCATCCAGTCCCTCGT